>MU664575.1:33154-47300 GCA_026770625.1 Nicotiana glauca
TACCTCTTAGATGAAGATCTTGTGATTGGGTTCTTTGATTCTTGAAGATTGATGCAAGGTTTGGATGATTTAAATGTTGGGTTCCTCCTTCTCTCTCTAAAATACTCTCACCTCTCTCTAAAATCAGTAGGAAATGACCCCAAATGAAGCTCCAAATGGTATATATCAAAATGGGGTCGGGTTATGAAAATTAGAAAATTAACCCTCCGATGTCAACTATGCGATCGCAGAATGGACCGCAGAATGGGTATGCAGGCCGCAGATGCGTCACAGAATCACTGCCCAAAAATGGGCTACACTGACCCAGTCTGCGATCAAATTTGCAATCGCAGATCAAAAATGCGGACCGCATTGTGATTCTGCGATCGCAAATTTGACACATGATCGCGTTTTTCCAGCCTTCAGTAATTTGATCATAACTTTGTGTAGGAATATCCAAATGACGAACGGTTTGAAGCGTTGGAAATTAGACTCAAATAACTTTAATTTTGATAGGTTATCCATCACCCAAAACCTTATAGATATTTAGATATGCTCGTTCAAATTGGGGACTTGTGTGAACTCATTTGAAATCTTAGCCTATAATGGACTTTTCCAATTTTTCTTATACTTAGGCCTTTCCTTGGACCCCAAATTATTTAACATAAGACTAATACACATATCTACCAAATAAAATTGATGACCACCATGTTAATAGCATATAAACATATTATAATAAGCCTGTGTGACACTACAAAATCCTAAACTATTTAGCAAAATTTTCCGGGGCCTTACAAGCGTGATCAGTGTTCAAGGATGTTCCACAAATCTCTTGCAGATTTTGAATAGATGACATTGTCACCTATCTCCTTGGACAAGGAGTTCAGAAGCCAAGAAGTCACCATGAAGTTGCATCTACTCCATTGTGGGTGATCTTGTGCATCAGGTTTTGGCTCCTTACAGACACCATCGATGAAAGCTATCTTATTTTTGGCTGAGAGTGCTATGAGGATTGATCTCCTCCATCCTGCAAAGCCTCTACCATCAAAAGGAGTGGTTATAAGATTTAAACCAGGTGCATCAGATGAGTGAAGGAAATAAGGATGATTCATATCCTGTGAGATTGTTTGACTGGTTGAACCAGAGGCAATGGGAGTAGAAGGAGTAGGGGCAATTTCTTCTCCTTCCATAGATGAATACTATATTCTGAGAGAAGAGAGATTTGGATCGAGTTACTGCTGCTCTGATACCATGAAAGAAACAGAAGGAATTGTGAGAATTTTCTCTAAATATTGTATTGATAGTGTAAGGTCCTATATATACAGACTTATCCTACTGTAAAAATAACAAATAAAAAATATTCCTATACACTTGTACTACTCCTATTTGTCTATAATGTAACAGAAAAACCATAAATTATTCATTCCTATGTGCTCATGTGGTAAGCAGGTGAGATTTGATTCTTGAATCTCCCATATGTACAAGTGTTAAAATATTGATCAGATGGTTGAGAATAAAAGATCATGACCATCCATGATTCTTCCACGTGTAAGGCTCAGCTTCAATTGATTAGAGATATTTAGACAAACATAATATAGATAAGTCCGAAAACTTAGGTGTGTGTCTGAGATGTCTCTTCTTCTTCTTCTTCTTCATCCTTCTCTTTTATGTGTAAAAATGGCAAAGAAGAATTCATGGTTTTCTTCTCATCATCATAGTCGACCCCATATTGTTCCTCTTAAGGACGACCAACCCATGGTAAGTGTAGAAATCGAAATTTTAAGGGATCAAGTCAAATCCTAAATTAAAGATACTACGGGACTCTAGAAATCCAATGAGTCTATTAGAAGTCTATTAGGGTTTCTTGGAGATTACTCTAGCCTAAAGCCTAACTCACACCTATATAAAATGATATATATTCCCTTGAAGAAGTGTCTCAAAAATTCCATAAACTCACGGGATACTCACAAAGAGACCAAAATATGACCGGATACTTCTTGACAATGAAATAGTTCAAGAAGTCGGAGATCAAATACATCGAGGAGCTCTACATCATCCTTACATTCGAGAAATACGCTGCTTCAGCCCTCGAATTACGGAGATTATCAGGAAAGAAGAATCAAGGGAGAGATAGGATTGTACCCACAATTATTTTATCAACAAAATTATGTTTCTTTATATTTATTTTGTGATTGCAATTTATTTTTGTATCACATATAAATTGTTGCAAATAGTAAGATTTTGATTTTTGACCCATAGAGGTGTTTAAACCAAATCAATTCAATTTATAATGGTTAAGTGATTTAATAAAATAAAATATACATTAATCAATCATGGATAAGTAATAGAGTGAATATGCAATAATCTATATGTTTTTACTGGTTTGATGTAAATGTGGTAATTTTTTACAATAAAAAACTACAGCACAGTGGGTGGCGCGAGGTCAAAGGAACTACGCCAAAAGAGACAAGAGTACCAACTGTGCAGATTCACACACGTGACATAGAAATGTAGAAATGGATAATGTCTTTATAAATACCAACCCTTGCTTACGTCGGATAATAGGCTTTCCTTCCCGCTTCTTGTTTCTTTTTATTTTTCTGTTTTTTCGGTTGTAAAGATAGTTTTATATATATTGATCTTTAGGTAACCCCGTACTTTAACTGTAAGAAAATCTTTTTAATAACAAAAGATAACTATAAAAAGAAAAGCTTTTGATTTTAAAAAAAAAAGGACCATTTCAACATTAAAAATCAATGTCATTGTATGACAGCTGACACGACTTTCTTCATACGCAATTAAAAGTATGAGAAATTGCGTTATTTTTCCCCTTTCATTGTGTTACGAGAAATTTCGCTTTCCTTATGTTATTTTTCGTCCTAGCTCCTAATAATCCAAACTAAGTATTAAATTTCTTTGTCAGATCCAACTAAGGCTCATCTTTCTCACGTCTCTATTCACTGGCCCATTTTCCTTTAACAAAAGTTTTGACTGCTGATCCAAATTGTCCTACTTTTGTCTAATTGCATGAAATATTACAATTCGCAGGCTAGCAGGCATATTATATTAAGAAATACTCCTCATGATATGATTCTCAGATCAGTTTAAGTCCATTTTTCTAATTTCATTTGATTGCAGTATAATACCAGACAAAAAGTAAGATGGGATCCAGCATCATTTTTTTTTCACTTTTTTATAATTTTTCAATTCCCAATCCTATCTCTTTCATCATTATTGGATTCGTTTAAATAGGACTTTATCTAATTATCCATAAATCTTTTCCTCTTTTTAATCAGGTAACAAATCTTTGCCCTACATTATCGGAGTATCAATTGCTTTTCATATCGTAATTAAGAAATTTTATTTTTTGATTTTCCATTATTTGAGTTGGAATAACACAAGAACTAGAACACACATCACCAATTTTTTCTTAGTATAATATGTGATTAATTTATTCTATAATTAGCATGATCATGTGATTATTGCCATCTGGTTATAAATTTTAAAGCGCTACTAACAGATAATGAAAAATACAATAAACAATAAGTACAAGCAAAAGATGCAATAATTGTTAATAGATTTATTGTTAGAATGATACAAAATATTACACGCAATATTAGTTATTAGTTTCTCAATTCTTTGAGTAGAATAAATTAAATCAAGGTAGGCAGATTAGACATTACGGGTAATTGGCATCCAGCGTTAGCTGCTCGTATCACATTCTTTTGGCAGAATTCAATTAGGTTCCGCTAATTATCATTATTAGTAACGTCGCTGAAAGTGATTTGTTCTATAAAGTCATTATCAGAGAAATGACAGAGAGAATTTGCTTAAGCAAGAAGTCATTTCAAAGTCGCCCTTATAATCATCTCACTTACGACATCCAATATTAAATATTTGGCGGTTTTATATAAATTATAAATAAAAATTAAATCATGTGACACGGAAGAGACACAGGAGGCAGAGGCAGATGCAACATAGTGATTTTATTTTGTGTCTCACACAATTTATACTAGTTGTGTGATGCCTCTTTTTATCTCACATATTTGTGGACCCATATCTTACACACTTGGGTCCACCAAATTCTGGGACCAAGACAGTTGTGAGACAAAAAAAATGTCTCACACAACTAGTGTCAGTTGTGTGAGGGACAAAATAAAAAAATTTCAACAATAGAGTTACCGCCTTACCGGGTTTAAGTGAATCGAATATTTTCGTCGTGGAGCATAAATTTATGTGTAAAAAATTCTAAAATTATAATAAACAGTAGTAGATGCAGACTTATTATTTTAAAAATACAATAAATTTAATACTAAGATATTTCAATATTGAATTAATAAAATTAAAATACTCACCGTCACCATCAAGGACTAAAATAATAACAAAATTGATTATTTTAAATTTTTAATGGTGACGCCACCGTAGTCTTCCGCCAGATGACGGTGGCGCAAAGGTAATCATACAACTCGAATTGTGATGTGATCGGCTAAAGTGAAAATTCATTCATTTAACCATATATATGATGCTGACTACTGTCAAATGTTTAGGGGTTCCTTAGACTCAATGGTGGATCATTAGAATTTGGAACCTTTATAGCCAAAGATCATTATTCAAAATGGGTGGATATAATTGTGCAAAATCCTGCAGACGCCGATATAATTAAACTCATTTTTTATACTTTTTTTATGCTACTATATGTTTTATGTGATATTGTTCTTCATTTGGACTCAATGCTAGACCAAAAAATTTAATATCTCGTAATAATCTGGATCTAACTAAAACTATGTGATGATACACATGTTAATATGTACAACAAAACTTTAGAATACAGTCAACTCTCTTTATAACAGCCTCGTTTGTTCAGTTATTTTTTTAACTTTTATAGTGAATGATCGTTATACACCTATAATAACATTTAACGTTTAAATATTATTGATAGTTATAAATAAAAAATATTTAAAAATCAATTATTTTTACTTTTTTAATGTTATATTATAAAAGATAAAAAGAAAACTATTCAAATTTAAATCTAAAAAATATGCATATTTCACTAGCTAAATTCAGAAGAAAGCTAATACATAATTCATAAGATCATAATTAAACCTATACATATTTAAACTCTAAGGCAGACATTTTAATTGTTAAAGCTACCTAAAAAATAAATTCTTTCAAGATTGATGGAATAACTTTGTGATTATAGCTTGTTTCGTAAATTTCATCCTCTTACTAATATAATGCTTGAACTGGCGAAGGTTCGTGTCCAAATTTTCAGCAAAAAAGTATCCAGTAGATTTCCTGTGAAGACAATCTAAGAGCTTAATAATTAAATTTTTTATCTAAATATATTTTGGAATTTGTCCGATGGAAAAGATAACATGTGCAAATCTTCAAATCTTATATGTTATGCAAGATAGAAACTTTGTTTAATGGAATAGATTGTGTGCATTTTTTTAGAATTATTAGTAATCTTAAAGATTTTGTATGGCTATTATAGAGGGGTAATTTTATAAAGAGCGTTTTGCTATAAATATCTTTGTTTCTTTTATAGCTAAAAAGTTGTTAAAGAAAAATAAAATATAATTTAAAACATCAATTATGAAAAAAAACTTAATTTTTATAGTAAATGATGTTATATAAGAATATTCTTATAGAGATATCCGACTATACTATAGAGATGGATTCTTTTGGGTCGAAACCAGCCAAAAAAGCTGTTCACCGACATTTCCAGCTGGTTTGTCTACTATCAACGCGTTAAATTTCATAATCCAGCTCTTAAGATTTTTCTCAAACAAAAAGAGAAAAAAACATGTGAACTTTTTTCTTTTTCAAATAAAATATGAAGGATGTCAAGTAGTAACATCTTTTCTCATACAAAAAAGAGAAAAGAAAGCCACAAATAAAATTGTATTAAAAAATATTACTAGATATCAATATTTAATGCGCCTACAGGCGGATTCAGGATTTTATTTATATGAGTTCACCATTTACGATTATTAGTATTGAACCTATTATATTTATAAATTTATGGGGTAAGACCTAATATTAATTGTTACAATTCTAATGAATTTTTACATATAAGATTTAACTAGAAAGATGAGGAAATTTTCTCCGTATATTGTATTTCATCTCAAGCTATGTGTATATACAAGTATATGTGCGGAAAAAAATAACGTAAAATGAAAACTAAAAGAATACTCCCTATACACTAGTCATGTTTTTGTTTCCTACTCCTATAACCAAATAACTAATTTTATTCCTCTACTATGTATTCACAAGTGTAGACACTTAGTAAAGTTTCCCGACGTCTCATTCTTGTGAGCATAATGTACTATATCGATGGTCGAGGTTAAAAAGCAGCTAAAGGCCAAAATGCTTCCATGTGTCTTAACATTTTAAGAGACCAAATTATACACTACATAGATAAATCCGAAATTTCTAACATACTTGTTTGAAACTCAGCTCTTTTCCTTTCTTCTCTTTCCCTTTCTTTGTTTCATTAATCAAAGTCTTGATGCCTTTCTTCTTCTTTACATCCCCCCTCAAGTTGGAGAGGAGAGAATGGACCCTCAACTTGTGTAAGATTAGATTATGTGAAGCTCTCGATAGAGGTTTAGTGAAAAGGTTGGCGAGCTGCTGCTACGATGGGACGAAAAAAAGGGTTATTAAACCGAAGAGATAATGTTGGCGGACAAAGTGACAATCGAGCTTAACGTGATTTGTTCACTCGTGAAAGACAGGGTTACGGGCGATGTGTACCATTGCTTGGCTGTCGAAACGAATCGGAATAGGGAGAGAAGGTGAAGAAGACAGATTTGCACGAAGGCGTTCCAACCAGGTAATTTCTGCAATAGCTCACCTCATAGACATATATTCTGCCTCTATAGATAAAAGCTATATTGATGTCTGCTTTTTCGATTTCCAGGAGATCGGAGTTCCACCAAGCATGATGAAAAACCCACTGATGGACCTCCTAGAAACTTTGCAAGCCGCCCAGTCTACATCACAAAAAGTGATCAAATCAAAGGAAGGGTCTGAGGATAGAAAGATTCCTTTTGAAGGATCTGCAGACAAATAGCGTAGAATACGCAAGCCAGCGGTGAAATGAGAAAGGCAGGGCATTTGCTTGAATTGACTGAGGGCTGAGGCAAAGCACACCAAATGATAAGTCAGGGCGAATATTTGTGAGGTAATTAATTTTGCCCACCAAATGCCTATAAAGACTGGGATTTGAAAGAAGAGGCCCATCATCAGCGTAGAGCTTGGAATAATGATCAATTGGTGAAGACACTGCATAGCCAGTAGGATTGCTTATCGCGCGGATTGAGCGGTTATTTACTCTTAACTATTTGACTTATCAGTTATCGCCTTTTAAATGTATTAATCTGCTAGTCACCCGATAAGATATCGGACGGATTGGAATCAATTTAGCTCTTATCGCGCAGTTATCGAGCGGTTTATCGGCCTAATTCAATCTATATTGCACATGACGCATTTTACCAAATTTAGCGAGGGTCCAAAATTTGCTTCGTTGTGCTTCAAATGTATGCTGATGTTGGTCAAAGAATGGGATTTCTTGATCTTGTTTTATAACTGCTTCATTTTTTTTAGATGTCGCTCTAATTTCTAATCAATCTAAGAACACATACTGAAATGTGTACGAACTGACTTTTTTTTGCACATGCAAGCAAACCTGCAGATGTACGTGTTAAACCCGATTTAACAGCAGATTTTAGTCGTTAAACTATCTCTTGTGTATTAAGTTTTGGTACTTTCACTGCACCTACAGGAGGTGGTAAGAATACGTGAAGCAATCAAGTAAATTATTTTTGGTTTGATAGGGGTGAAAAGAATGCGCGAAGCAAGCAATTAAAATTTGTCTAATAGTAAATTATTAATAGAGAATAGAGATAGAGTACTAGAAGTGGAAGAAGGGTTTTTGATATATATATATATATATATATATATATATATATATATATATATTCTTAATAGGTTAACGGATATATTATCTGTTAAGAAAATTGAATAATCTGCACCCAAACCGATAAGTCGTTAATAAAAAAATTTCAATCTGTTCCCCGTCCATTAAACCGTTAACCCGGTACCAATAAGCCATTAAGATTCGATTTCAGTTTGGTTTTCAGTTTCGGTTCGATTTTGAATACCCCTAATAGCCAGAGTAATCAAATTCCTTCAAAAGATCCAAGGTAAATTGTCTCTGACTAATAATGAACCCCTATTTTTCTCGAAGAGTTTTCATGCCTAGGAAATAATGAATGTCTCCTAAATATTTGACCTTGAATTGTTGATTATTTCCTTCAATGTCACCACTTGTAAGCAAAATATCATCGACATAAACTGCTATAATAGAAATTAAATTCCCAGATTGTGTGTAGAACAATGAATAGTCATTGAGGGAATTGAATAACCTTTGTAGCTCAGTGCCCCAGCAAGCCTGGCATGCCACTGCTTAGAGGCTTGCTTTAAACCATATAGTAATTTTCTCAATAAACACACTTTAGTAGAATTAGGATGGGATAAACCAACAGGAAATTTCATGTGGACTTCTTCTTTCAAGCCTCCATGTAAAAGGCATTGTTCATATCAAGTTGTAAGACATGCCAACCTTTCTTGACAACTACTATTAAGAGACATCTAATTATTCAATTTTATTACAGGAGAAAATATCTCTGAATAGTCAATTCCTTCTCTTTGTATGTTCCAGTCACCACCAACCTGGTCTGCAACCTTTCTATAGTAGTATCTGACTTATGTTTAACTTTGTAATCCTATTTGCATGGTAAGGCCTTTTTGCCTGGAGGTAAAGTCACCATATCCCAAGTATGATTCAACTCTAGAGCTACATTTTCTACCTCCATTATATTTCTCCAACTTGCCTCCTCACAAGCTTCATAATAGCTTGTTGGTTCTGAAAAGGTGGACACACTCTTTAGAACATTCCGATTATTTAAAGTGAGAGCTCTAAAGAAGAAAGTAGTAGGTTTAGATGATTAAGTGAAACATGAAGAATTGAGGTCAGTGCGGAATATGTTGTTCCACACATATCATTTAGGTATGTTGGTTTTGAGTAATCCTTTTAAATTTTTTGATTGGAGGTGGTGGAATGGGAAAAATATGAAAACGAGATGACATAGAAGGATTGGGAGTGCTAGGTTCATAGGTTGATGATTTACTAGGTGAAGGATGTAGTGAGTTGGCTAGCCCAAAGCTTGGCAACAGGGAAGAGGGATCAGGATAGTTAGTGGTTAGATCTGCTATCCCAAGTGTCCTGCTAGGTGTAGAAAAGAAAGATGAGTCAGCTGAATTTGCTTCAAGTGTGGAAATAATGTTGATAGGTGGTTGAACAGATGGTGGACTGTCAGAGGATGTGGTAGAAGGTAAAAACAAAAGTGAGGTGTTATGGTTGACAAAACGAATGGAAAATGATATTCATGGAACTTGACATCCCTGGAAATAAAAACCTTTCTTGTTTTAATTTCCAAAACTCTATAACCTTTTTAACCTTGTGCGTAGCCCAAAAATATATAGCTCTTAGATCTTGGCTCAAACTTACTCCTACTATGTTCCAAAGTAGATGCATAACATTGACATCCAAAAGATCTAAATGATTCATAGTTAGGTGGTCTCCTAAATAGAACCTCATAGGGTATTTTTCCTTTCAAATCTCTAGAAGGTATTCTATTAATAAAATGAGTGGCTGTTAGCACAAATTCTCCCCAACATTGAATAGGGATCTTAGACCGAATAAATAGATCCCATGAAACCTCTAAAAGGTGCCTATGCTTTCTCTCAACCGCCGCATTTTGCCGGGGTGTTGCCATGCAAGATGTTTCATGCAATATCCCTTGTGATTCAAGCAAAGCAGCTTCATGTGATCCTTTGCCTAATTCCCATACATTATCAAACCTTAACCTTTTTACCTTCATGTTAAATTGCCTCTCTGCCGTGCTCAAGAAGGATTTTAGAACTGAAAAGGCATTACTTTTGCAACTTAAAAGAAAAGTACATGTAGCTCTACTGTAGTCATCTACACTAGTTAGGAAATACTTAAACCCATTGTATGTTTCAGTCCTGAATGGTCTCCAAGTATCAATGTGAATTAAATCACAAATTCCATGAATTTTAATAATGACTTAAAAAAATGAAGTCTAGTTTGTTTGTCTTGAGGACAAAGTTTACACACATAATCAAAATTTGAAAAAAAATTAATGAAGCTAAGATTCTTCATTACTGAAAAGGGCAGATGACCCAATCTGACATGCCACTGGCTTACATTAGAAGTAACATTAGCCACTAATGGTGTTTGAGAAGAAATCGAACTAGAATAATGATTGGAATTTCTTCCTTTTGGAATTGAAACTACATCTTGACAAGGCAAAGTGCGAGAAGCTACACTAGTGGGCCTGAGTAGATATAAATCATCTCTTACTTCACCAAAAACTTGTCCCCTCCTTATTAAACGGACATGCATCATACAACCTTCTGAAATTAAATTTAAAGAACATTTGAATTGACTACATAACTTATGAACAAATAATAAGTTATATCTGAAAGGAGGCACATGAAGAACTTTTTTAAGGATCATATCTGACTGAATGGAAACACTACCTATATGTGTAACATATAATTGGAAAGAGTTAGGTAGACTAATATATAAAGGAACATGTAGAGGAGTCAAATCTATAAATGAACTCGAATCAAAACACATGTGCCCAGAGGCTCCTGAGTCAATGATCCAAGTCTTTGTACTAAAAGATGGAAGGCAAGTCCCAGTATACTTAACGATTGTACCAATCACTGCATTGGCATTGGTTTCTGAACTTGCATGTCATGAGTTCCCAATCTGAACCTTCTTGATTAAGTTAGCTAGCTCAGAAACTTGCTCCTTGCTGAACATTTGTGGTTGATTGTTCGTGTTTACCTTATTGTAAATAGCTGACACACCCTCATTTTGTCCTGTTACCATTGCATTTCCTTTCACTGCTTCCTAATAATTGTTTGGTTGTTTGGTAAACTAAAAATCTTCTCTTAACCCTATTATTCTGTAACAATCCGCTCTCACATGTCCTATCCTCGTGCAGTGAGAGCGGGTGACATTAGGGTTGTATTTAGACTTCTTACCTTTGAACTTTTGTGGATTGTTCCAAAACTTTTGAGTGGAAGACCAGGGTTTCTGAGTCTGATTATTGTTCCTCTGTTGAAACTTTGTCTAAATTCCTACCATTAAAAATGCTCCATCAGAAAGGTTTTGAGGACTCATGTATACCTCTCTTTGACTCTCATCCTTAAGTAACAAAGAGTAAGCATGGTCTAAACTGGGTAGAGGATTCATCATAAGAATATTGCCTCTTGCTTGGCCATACACATCATTAAGTCCCATAAGAAATTGAATAACTCTCTGATCTTCCAAAAACTGGTGATCTTCTTCTTTCCATTACTCACACAGTCACAGATGCACCCTAAGTGTGTGCTAAGAGAATCCAACTCATCACATAGTCTCTTCAGAGTTGTGAAATAACCTGCAACACTGTTATTTCCTTGAACATACTTAGATATCTCCCTTTGCAGGTGATATAGTTTGGCACCATTTGACTAGCCAAATCTGTGCTCAAGACTGTTCAAAAGTTCCAACGCAGACTTGGAGTAGATGACACTATCTCTTATTTCTTTAGACACTGAATTCAGTAACCATGAGGTAACCATGTCATTCAACCTGCTCCATTGAGAAAGATCACTGGAATCTAGACTTGATTTCCCACAGCTTCCATTGATGAAGCCAAGCTTATTCTTGGCAGATAGTGCAATTAAGATTGACCTCCTCCAACCTGAAAAGCCTCTCCCATCGAATGGTTTGTTCACGAGAGTCATATTAGGTGCATCAAAGGAGAGGATAAAATAAGGATGATTACAGTCATGATTGACTGTCGTAAATGAAGAACCAGGGCTGGAAACCATTGGAATAGAGATGACTGGAGTTTCTTCTATATTACTGCCATGGTTAACTTTTAGATTTACGAGACTTTGAGAAGAAGATTGTGAAAGATCAAGCTATAAAAACTCTGATACAATGTAAGATTTAAGAAGAAAGATGAGGAAATTTTCTCTGTATATTATATTCCATCTAAAGCTCTCTCTCTCTCTGTCTCTCTCTCTCTCTCTCTCTCTCTATATATATATATATATATATATATATATATATATATATATATATACACACACACACACGAGTAAATATATGTGCCGAAAGAAATAATGTAAAAGGAAAACTAAAAGAATATTCCCTATACACTTGTCATGTTTTTATTCCCTACTCCTATAATCAAATAACAAATTTTATTCCTCTACTATGTATTCACATGTGTTGGCACGTGTAGTGAAGTTTCCGGGCGTCTCATTCTTGTGAGCATAATGTTACATATCGAAGGCCGAGATTAAAGCAGCCGAGGGCCAAGATGCTTCTATGTGTCTCAACATTTTAAGAGACCAAACTATATGCTACATAGATAAATCCGAAAACCCTAACATACTTGTTGGAACTCAGCTCTTTCCTTTATTTCCTTTCCTTTATTTCTTTCATTGATCAAAATCTTGATGCCTTCCTTCTTCACTACATTCTATAAAATTTATACTCCGCGTCGAAAGTTCAGATGGACCTAGTATTATAACACTGCATATGCCTCTGAACGAGCCCGAAAGATTTATTTAGATATTTGCATACAATACAATAAAATACGAATATTTAGCATCTAAGGTGTGATCTAACGGTTACTGAAGTTGTAGGAGAAAATCAAGATAGCCTAGGGTTTAAATCCGAATATAAGACAAAAAATGGTAGGTAATTTTTTCTTTATCTACCTAAGTTTTAGTGGTCACATTTGTAGCAAATGTCTAGCAAAATTATATAAGTACGCGCATATTAACCTGAAAACTACCTATATGTATGTATAAAAAAAGTACAGTATCAATCAGTACACAAATGCAACTCAATATGCTTCTTTAATAATAAAATTACCTCCTATATCTTTTTGGTTCAATTTTTGCTATCATGAGAGAATATAAGGATATATTGAGCAAATTGGAAAAAATCTCATATGCGGTAACTACTAACGATCGACTTTTGTTCTCCTAATAATTGAATTAAAATATCTTTGTGATCACGGTAAGCAAAATATCAGTGCAATTTTAATGGTTTATTAAAAAGCTGCACAATTTCTAAATTGTATTTTCTATTATATATATTGACTGAGAATTATAAAGCAATAGTATTGTAGATATCTGGAAGAAGAAAAGGATAAGGAACACATCTTATGGTCCTCAAAAAGATGTCACGTTGACTGGTCTATAATTGAAGACAAAATTTGTCAATAATGGATGTGGAATTTTGTCTTCAATTAATTATCTAAAAATAGGCACTCCTCTACTGTTTTGACAAATAGGCACTCCTCTACTGTTGCAACCTTCCAATTCTCATCACTTAAGTCCATGCTGTTTGGACATAATTATTTTCAGGAAATGTAAACTTGAAGCATCGTAAAATAAAAGGAATATATAGTAGCTAGATCTTTAATAATTCTAGTGTTGAATCTTAATTTACAAGTTGTTTTCAATCTCCTTATAATTATATATCACTGTTGTATTGTTGGACTTTAAGCCCAGAAGAAGTGTGAATTGGAAATGGAGGGAAATAAAACGAAGGGAAAATGAAAATTTGAAGAAGTGAACTTTTGTCTTGCACTTTGTCCCTCATTGGTGAGGCACAATCACATTTGTGTGCTTATATATAGATTCACTTCTTAAACCTCTTAAAAGGAGTTGAAAAGAATGAACCCTCGCGCTGTCATCGTCGCTCGCTCGGCTTCGGATTTGTCAAATGATCAATCGATAAGATTATTTTTGGACAAAATTTATTTAATTATTTAATAATTAATTAAAATGCCAAATCACTGCTGAAAATACGTTCAAAGGGCCTCGCTGGCCGCGGTTCTGCCGCGACCGCGGTAGAACCGCGGCAGGCAGATTCCGTGAGCCCCTCTGGCCGCGATTCTGCCGCGATCGCGGTAGAACCGCGGCAGGCAGCGTATTTCAGAAAAGGCACCTTTTCCAGACACCTCTTCTGATATTTGCCTATAAATTCTGAGGCAAGGCT
>MU664576.1:0-16570 GCA_026770625.1 Nicotiana glauca
TTTAACTGAGCCAGATATGTTATAAAGGATTTTTATGAAAGTGTACTGCTGTCTAAAAAGAGTTGTTCTGTATTTTTATAGCATGAGATAGTGCTCTTGCGTGGTTTCTTTCCCCTCAGCATTATTTACTTTTATTACCGCTGAGTTGGAAGTACTCACTTTACTCCCTGCAGCATGTGTGCAGATTCAGGTATTTTGGGAGCTGAGCTGAGCTCGTTGCTGTTTCAGAGTTTTATTGGAGTTGTCGAGGTAGCTGCCTGACGTTCGTAGGACCCGACTCCTTCCCTATATCTTTATTATTTTTCCGCAGTTGTGATAATTTGTAGTATGGAGTTTTATTACTCTGTATTGTTAGAGGCTCTAGACTCATGACCCCCAGGTCTTTGGGATATTATTCATTATGAATGTTTAAATGATATTTAAATAATTGATGTTGAGCTTCATGCTCGGGTTGAGAGTGCTAATGGTCGGGCTTGCCTAGCAGTTGTGTTGGGGGCCATCACGACCGGGATTGGGGTCGTGACAGCAGTTCGTACTGGGTAAGATGAGATTGTGGGATTTAGGATCAGTGCAATCTAATTATATGAAGTATATTAAGGAGGAAGATCTTTATTTGGTTCAGAATGTGGTAATGTTTTTTGTCAGAAGTATAGACTCGATGATTGGTTGACTCGGCAATTGATTACGAATTTCGGCATCTCATCCGTCGTGACGGTATTGTGATAGTTAGAGTAAGACCTATGTAGGTCATGAGGTGCAATGGGAGCATCAAATTCGTGGAATTTCGATTAATTCAAACAGAAATGTTATTGTGGTCCTATGAGTAAAGTGATGCAAAGTGTGAATTCAGCAAAGTTATGTAGTCATGTTTGAATACAGCGTACAATGATTGATACGGTGATCGTATGTTGGAAACAGGCCTGGTATAGAATTCCGGATGTTGCAATTGGGCTCTAAGGCTTAATTGCTTGAATAAAAGGGAGCATCTTCAGAACTTATCGAGCTAATGTGCTCAACTGGGTTGTGATAGCATGGGAAGGTGCATGAGGTGCTAAACAGTGATTTCAGACTACTCCAGTGTAGTTCTCAGCATGTTCGAGGACGAACGTATGTTTAAGTGGGAGAGAATGTAACGACCCGACCGGTCGTTTTGAGCCCTAGCGCGTTGGTCAGCAGTCTAAGGCCATGAGCAGCTTCATTTCAGGTATTGTGACTCGTTCGCATGGTCGGAATTTAAATTCATGAAGATCGGAGTTAAATTTAAATGAAAAATTCTCATTTGAGAAGCTTAAAGTTGAAAGAATGAACCAGAATTGGAATTTTAAGTAAACAACCTCGGAATCAAGATCTGAAGGTTCCAGCAGGTTTGTATGATGATTTCGGACTTGGTTGTATGCCCGGATTGGGTTTTGGATAACCTTGGCGCCTATTGTGGAAGTTAGCATTTTAGAAGGAATTTCGTAAGTTTGGCTTGGAGTACTGCAATTCAGTGTTATCGATGTCCATTTGGGATTCAGAGTTTGGGAATAGCTCCGTATTGGTAATTCTGGAGTTTAGAGCGATCGAAAGTGAATTCAGAGGTCCGTAGGTCCTTTTGGAGCAATTTGGCCAAAGTTAGAATTTGAAGGTTTTTGAGAAGTTTGACCGGAGGTTGACTTTTTGATATCGGGGTCGAAATCTGATTCCGAAGCTTGGATTAGGTCCGCAACGTCAAATGTGACTTGTGTGCAAAAATTTAAGTCAATCGGACGTGATTTGATAGGTTTAAACATCGGAAATAGAAGTTGGAAGTTCAAAGTTCATAAATGAATCGGGGTGTAATTCATGGTTTTAGCGTTGTTTGTTATAATTTGAGGCCTCGAGCAAGTCTGTAATGTGTTTTGGGACTGGTTGATATGATTGGTTCAGGTCCCGGGGGCCTCGGGTGGATTCCGGGTGGTTAACGGATCAAAAATGAAATTTTAAAGAAGGCTGAAGGATCTGGTTGCTGGTGTTTTCGCTTCTGCGGAAATGGAACCGCCGAAGCGGTTGAGGGAGCCGCAGAAGTGATTTTGTTCGAAGAATTTTGGACCGCAGATGCGGTCAAGGTTCCGCAGATGCGGTGAGAGGATCGCAGAAGCAAAAAGGGGGGCTGAGCCCAGGACCACAGAAGCGGCTTTCGACCGCAAAAGCGGAACCGCTTAAGAGGTAAAATTTTCGCAGAAGCGGAAACAACAGAAGGCAGGGACTTGTTTTAAATCGGGGTTTTGGTGGAGAGCTTCAAAGCTCCATCTATGTTAAGGTAAGTTATCCCCACCACTCTTGAGTTGAATATATCAATTATATATGGCTTTAAGCATGAAAATTATTGTAAATATTGAGGTTTTGGTTGAAAACCTAGAAAATTATAATCTTGGATTTTAGCCACGATTTCGAGTATGAAATTAAGAGAAAATTATATATTTGAGTTCGTGAGTTCATGGGTAAACTTTATCTTCGAAAAATTTCGGAATCCGGGCACGTGGGCCCAAGGGCATTTTTGTCAACTTTTTGTTCGGGGTTAGGAATGTTTATAAATTGGGTTGTAAAGTATAGTTGAGCATATATTAATGGATTTATATGATCGTTGGCTAGTTTTGGAGCATTGTGCATTGGTGCAAGTCTTCGGAAGAATGTAGAATGTCGGCTGCGGATCTTCGGAGCAAGGTGAGTCTCCTTTCTAATCTTGTGAGGGGGAATTTACCCCATAGGTGAGTTAAATTGGTTATGTGCTCCTATTTGTGAGGGCTACGTACGTATGAGGTGACGAGAGTCCACTATTATGCTATTGTACGGGTAGTCTAGGACCCAAAAGCATGCTATACTTGAATAAATTATGAACTCATTGATGACTTGGATTGTTTAAATCACCTTTGATTAGTAAACGAATTTAAAAAGAGATTAAACATCATTTCCTGAATTGTTAAACAGAGAATTGGCTTAATTAGATAATTATTCCTCGATAAGATTCTAATTGGCTGTCTGAGCATGTATCTTACGTGTACCCGCGTCGCATGGATGATTCGCGAGCGGGGTAATAAATCACATTAAATTAATAAATGGATTTCTAAAAAGACTTAAGCTTCGTTTTCTCAAATTATTAAAGAGAATTGGCCTTTCTTGGATGATTGCTCCATGTTGACTTCTTGATTGATTGTCTGTCTGTTTGTGTATATTTTGGAACGGGCCGAACGTCTCGGCAGATTAATAGATGCATTTATAGGCGCGCCGTCGACCCTCGACAAGTGCACATTTATTTCTGTTGGATCAGGTCGTCGCCTCGATATGATTTGCACATGCTTGTATTGCTGCCTAGACTTATTTAAGTGGTTACATGCCTCGCTATGGCTCAAGATCAGTTCGCTAATAATGAAAAGAAATCTTGGAAATTTTCTATGAAGGAATTATGTGTTTACTTGTTTCCTCTATCTGGATTAACCTCATGTCTAAAAATATAAATCCACTATTAATATGTATATTAAGGATAAATAATCATTGGACTATTAGAGAGTGTCAAGTTTACCATCTCGTGTCTACCCCTTCGGGATTAGGCGGGACACTCACTGAGTACACATTGATTACGTACTCATACTACACTTCTGTGCATTTTTGTTGCACAGGTATATATACCTCTAGCAGCCTACTGGGCGTAGCAGCATGGATGACTCTGGGACTAGGTGAGCTGCATTATTCGAGACGACCCGCAGCTAGTGTAGTTCCTTCCAGTGTTTTCTTATTATTTATTCCCTGTCCACTGTATTTCGGACATATGTTGTATTTTATTTTCCATATCGATAGTTGCTCATGCACTTGTGACACCGGGTTTCTGGGAAGGTTTGAAGTATTGTATTAACTGTTCAACATTTAAATTTTATTTGAAACTATATCCTTTAAAATTTCTTAATAATTATGGAAAAATCCTGGATTTCAAAAGTGTTAAAATGAAATTTAATTAAGTAATTTGAGTTGGTTAGCCTGACGGCGATGTCCGGCGCCACCACGACCCTTAGTGGATTTTGGATTGTGACATTCACTGCGTGTATTGACTACGTAAAAGTTATTTATACAATCAAAATATTAATTAACAATAAATAAAAAAGGTTGTTCACGGCAAATAAAAAATTGAAGACAAACCAAAAATCAAATTAAACTAGCAAAAAAAATATATATTTTATTTGGTTTGGTTTTGAATTTAAGCAAAAACAATAACCGAAAAAAGTCGAACAAAATTGGCTATATAGATACCTATTTAGAAATTATAATTTCACGCATGTATATGTGCATTTTTACATATTCTTTTGTTAAAAAATTCTACAGTGTTTTATTTTCTATGTGAAAGTGGTTTACCAACTGATTAAGCCGTGTTACTATCTGATTATTTTGGTTTAAACTTTTTTTACTGTCTTTTGCAACATTTTCCTTTGAGCATAATTATTATTCCGCAGTAAGACTAATAATCCTTGTGAAATTGTTATCTAGTGTCTTATTTTTGAGTGGATGTGCCTCTGCAAAATATATTAAGACTTGTGAGTATACTATCTATCTAATTTATATAAATTTTTCTTAATATAGGTCTAATGTCTAATGTTGGCCTTTCCACTAGCCATATGATCAATTAGTCTATTTTCAGAATTCACTACAATTTTGATCACATAATGGCCAATACAACGATAAAAAAATGCTCGATTATTTCCTATTCTACGACCCTAATCCTCGACCTTCACACTTTACTATCTAGGTTCATGTCCTCAGAAATTCTGAAGTCGCGTCATGTCCTGCCTGATCACCTCGCTCAATACTTCTTAGGTCGCTCTATACGTCTTCTCGTACCTGCCAGAGTCAACTGCTCGCACCTCCAAACCGGGGCATCTAGGCGCCTCCTCCGCACGTGCCCAAACCATCTAAGTCTCGCTTCCCGCATCTTGTCGTCCATGGGAGTCACGCCCACCTTCTCCCGAATATCTTCATACCTAATCTTATCTAGTCTAGTGTGCCCGCACATCCATCTCAACATCCTCATTTCTGCTACTTTCATCTTCTGGTTATGTGAATTCTTGACTTGCCTGCATATAACATGGCCGGTCTAACCACCACTATTGAACTTATCTTTAAGTTTCGGTGGCACATGCTTGTCATACAGGACTCCAGATGCTAACTTCATTTCATCCATCCCACTCTGATATGATGTGTGACATTTCCCATCGATCTCCCCATCCCTTGTTAGTACACTATGTATCTAATTAATATAATTTTTTCTCAATATAGGTCTAATGTCTAATGTTGGCCTTTTCACTAGCCATATGATCAATTAGTCTATTTCCAGAATTTCCTACGTATTTCGGTGCATGTGGAATGAATTTTTCACATTAATAGTAAGTTGATTTGATGTCAAGTCTCTTAGACTTAGAGAATTTGCACATAAAAAAGATGGGATAAAACCGGGGCACAAAATCAATAAAAATCGAACCGATATAGTTTCTGTTATATTTGGTTTGATTTGGTTCAATTATTTAAAAAAAGAAAACGATCCTCCATAGCCCCTCAAAATTTTAATAGCCTATATGTTTTTATTAAGGAATCTTTACCTTTTATAGAAAAGGTTAACACCTTATTTATTTTAAATAAATACCATTTAAAAAAATTATATTCTATTGATACCTTTTAAGGTTTATAGCAAAATATTTAATTTTGGTTACCTCCTATCCCTAAGCCACTAAATACACTAATCAGTTACAATATTTTCTTTCTCTCTCTACTTTGATACATCCCATTCTCTTCCCCCATCCCATTAAAATTTCCGATACTCTTCCTCTTCTCTGTCTAGTTCACTTGCGATTTCTCCTCCGTCGATATCATCCATTGTAGTAGGAGAATTGATAGCAAGAAGTCGATATCCTCCATTAATTGACTCATTCTCTGCTACGGAGGTAACCAATATACTTGGATTGGTACCCAAACCAGCCAATTCCGTTAAGAGGCAAGAAAGCAAAAGAGGAAGACACCTGAAGAGCGTATCACTATATATATGAGTAGAAGACTAGATGATAGGATTAGGCAATTACTGAGAGTATGTTTTTACTGTTTAGCTTTGTAGATTTCTAACTACCCCCATTTTTTTTTTGGATCCATATTTTTTTTAGATTTCCTCCATTAATTGATTCCTTCTCTACTACGGATCAAGAAGTTATCTTGCGTAAGCGTATTTCCATGCCTGCAAACATTAGCGTTATTGTTGGAATTCTAATGGGGACTGTGTAGAAAGTGTCGAATCCGCCAAAGCTTGTCACTGTAGTTTTCTTTCTTATTCTTCTCCTAAACTCGTTCCTCACTGTTGTATAAGCTGGTCCACTAGCCTCGTGAATACCGTCCCTACCAATTGAAAAAATTGAGATATGGATGTTGTAGGATAATTTTCTGTTAATATATGTCAATGTATTTTCATGTATTTCATTGTATTCATTGTCTTTTTTTTCATTGTAAGTCAATGTATCTCGTTGTATTCCATGTATTTCATTGTATTCACTGTCGTTTTTTCTCATTGTATTTCAATGTATCCCACTGTATTCTATGTATTTTATTGTATTCACTGTCTCCTATATGCCATGAATGTATTCATAAGTTTTTTTAATTAATTTAATTTATGTATTCAGATGTATTATATAATTTCTCTGAAGATTGCTATGTTTTTGGGGTATTTTTCGGTTGAAAATCTTTTTTATAACTGAAAATACAAAATTTGTGTGTTATAATTGAGTTTGTTGAGTTATATTAAGAGTCTATTATGTTAATTGATTCACTTTTCCTTTTAAAAATAGTGTCATCCCCTATTTTACGCCATGAATACAATCGAATACAATAATCTGTCCAGCTGTGATCCCATGTTTTACTCCATGAATACAGTCGAATACACTCGAATACAACAACTGATTAGCTGGACTTTTCTGATTTACGCATTCATGAATACAATAGCTTAAATACATCAAATACATCTTATAACCATAGAAAAGGTATCTATATTCCATAATATAACAAATGGTATCTATAGATGGCTAATTACTATTAAAAGATAGTGCTTTACGAAAATTTCCCTTTTATTAACCCGAAATGGTCCTTCTGCCCAAACATATTACATCTAGTAGCCCAAAATGTCTATTTTGTACAATGATAGTCTATTTTGTATGGTAACAGTCTATTTAGTATATTTTTGTATAGTGACAGTCTATTATATATAAATTATACAGTGACAGCCTATTTTGTATAATTTTTGTATAGTGACATTTGTATATATTTTACATAGTGACAGTCTATTGTATATAAATTGTATAATGGCAGTTTATTTAGTATATTTTTTGTATAGCGACATCTTATTTTGTATAGTGACAAACTATTTAGTATATTTTTTGTATGATGACAGTCTATTTTATATAGTGACAGTCTATTGTATATAAATTGTACAGTGACAGTCTATCTTATAAATTTTTGTATAGTGGCAATCTATTTTGTAACAGTCTATTGTATATAGATTATAGTGACAATCTATTGAGTATATTTTTATATAGTAATAGTCCATTTTGTATATACATTTGGAAGATCAATCATAGTTGTTGTAACACTCCTCAAATTTATAAAAGTTTCGAGACATGCTAATTATAGAATTACATTATCTTTTTTCTTCTTGCCTCTATATATACACACACACACGTACATACACGCACACAAACACTTAAAAATTGAATATACAATTAGGGAAATATTAATAATTTTAATGTTATTACTTTGGTACTTATACTATCTTGAGCCGATGATCTATTAGAAACAACCTCTCTATCCTCACAAGGTAGGAGTAAGGTTTGCATACACACTACCTTCCCTAGATCCTACGGTGTAGGATAATACTGCGTATGTTGTTGTTGTAATTTTATTACTAATTAAAAGTGGATATCATTAATTATCAGTAAAGTTAAAACAAAAAGGCGAAATACATAAACGGCACATTCAAGTTGTCCTCAACAGTCAAATAAACACTTCAAGTGACCCATTTATCATTTTGACACTTCAAGTGACCCATTTACCATTGTGACACTTCAAGTGCCTATTAAGCGTATCAATTAAATACCGGAGTCCAACAAACTATGTTAATGAATTACAATTGCCAATGACATGGCAAATAAACCAATTAAAAAATGACACATATAATTTATAATACAAACGTAGCAGATGTAATTTAAAAAAAGAATTAAAGAAAAAGAACCCGATGTGTCACCCATCTTCATCTTCTTCGTTGTTTCAAAGAGAAAACATAAATTCCAACCACCATTGATTAATTAGAGTACAATCTAAATTTTCAATTTTCCTCGAGAATAGTGCAGTAAAAAGAAGGTTTAACATTCCTTTTTTCAATTTCCGGCGTAGTTTCTTGTGAAGTAAGGACCTTCCTTTTTTTATTTTTTTGATAACCTATAAAGAGAAAAAATGAAGAACGACCGGGAAAACCTGACACAAACAAAGCCACAGAGTTTAGATGTGGTGCTTCGTCGGAATGTTGCTACCATGGCGAACACCGGAGCTATGTCATCTTCTTCGCCACAAAACATAAATCTCATATGTTTCGATCAATTTCCAGTGAAAAATTGATAATCAGACCAACCAAGAAGATCTGAAGTCAAACCAAATACGGCCTCCTACCATGAACCCAACGGGTGGTTTTCGGCGAACCTAGATGGTGGGGACAATGAAAGGACACAATTTGAGTTTCAGATCAATGCCAAAAAATTATTTTGATATTATAAAATGATAATATAACGTGGGACCTACTCTAGAAGCAAGAAAGAAGAAGTCTGATAAAAAACTCACACGCCCAAATATAACTAAAATACACGTAACTTGCCATGTCAGCGTGAAGTGTCTCTGAGATGCATTTAATAGGAACTTGAAGTGTCAAAATGGTAAATTGATCAGTTGAAGTATGTGTTTGACCACTGATGACAACTTCAAGGAGTTGTTTATGTATTTTGCTAAAAAAAAGTAAAACACTTAAAATTGGGTTTAAAGCCCACAGAATAGGTTGGAAGTAAGATAAGGAAAAAGGCTTAAAGCCTGGCACGAAAAGGTGACAAAGGAAGTGGGTTTCAAAGAAATACAAAGCAACAATTCAATAATTAGACTAAGGACATAGACAGAAGCAATTAGTTACAGCGATCATTCACGCAGACAATACAATTTCTAGGGTTCATTACAAGTAATTAATTTTTGCACTCGGGTATACAAAATTTCATATTGTCAATTAGTTTTTAGTAGTAATAGGTAAAAATTGAATAGATAATTCCTCTTCCTCTGTATCAACAGTAAATCCCATGTTTACGTGTGAATCTTTAAAATTAATTAAAATGCACTAGTTACTGTAGAATCAATTGATTGACCGGTATAAACTGGACTTGGGTCTACATATTGGTTCAAGGAGTTTTGAGGTGAGTAGATATAACCCTTTACTAAAGTGGTTTAACTCACAAAAACATGCATACAAGGTGATTGATGAATTTCTTGAAAGAGTTACTATGTACTTAATCGAAGCGAGTGAGTACTTATTAACTTAGAATTGTTCTAGCTAAAGTTTAGATGATTTATTATGATATATGTGCATAAATTTTAGACTTTTGTGTTATTCTTATATGTCATTCTCATGTTGAAAATTCATGGAGAACCAAGAATCTTAAGAAATACTTTTGAATGTTTATTTCATTATTAAACCATGCTTGCATGTAAGGATACCAGTATGAGTATGTATAGGATGTTCCAGAAAAGATTTAGACTTGAAAAGTCACAAGAAGAAGTTTTAGAAAGAAAAGAATTTTGGTAATATCCTCTATTCTGAGAAGGGGTCATCGTCCAGGAAGGGGGTCCTGACCAAGGCGTTGACTTCCTGAAACTACTTGTGCCAAAGTAGGGAGCACACGAGCCAAGAGTCTCGTTACTGACAATTTACTTAGCCAGGATAAGGCATGATACATGAGCGTTGAGAACCATGAAGCGAGTGGCACCTCGTGGATTTGGCCTATTCGATCACGTTGGAATCGAGCTTGTGTTGATCCCACAGTGACTAAGACAAAAATAAGTCAGGATAGTTGGAACTCCCAAAGTTTAAAGTGAAATATTATTTTTTATAAGAAAGAAAAAGAAAAGGATTTTTTTGAGTATTCATAAACTGCCATTATGCAATTATTTAAGAATTATTCTTATAAGCTTTATGTTTTACATGCATTTAAAAATTTTGCTCGTAATGTTTATGTTATTAATGTTTCATCCCCTGTCGTTGAGACTCACTGAGTACAATGGATGGTACTGACATTTTCTTTTGGGAACCTACGTTGGTCTGCGGTACAATGTAGGAACCGGTTTTGCAGGCGAGCAGGCTACGGGCTAGGACTTCCTTCTCTTCCAGTGTTATTGGTGAGCTCCACAATTGTTCGTGGAGTATTCCTTAAAGTCATTTTATTTAGCTATTTCTCTATTTACTTATAGAACTAGCCAGGAAATCTCATGTCCTGAGCGGTGCGTTAGTTTATCAGTAAAGGCTTCATAGACACAGTCGGTGGGTTAAGATTCAGATGTTTTTTATAATAACTTGGCAGTATTTCATTGGTTACTACAAATAAAGTTTTGAAGTTGGCTTATTTTAGATATTTAAATTATTTAAAATTATTTGGTTGCAGTAATGCCTTGTGGCATGTAAAGTCTGAAGTTATAATAGATTTGATAAGCGCAGATGGTTCGCTCGATCAAATTTAGTGATTGGGTGCCGGTCCCGGCTTGTTCAGAAAATGGGTTGTGAAAAACTTGGTATCAGAGCCTCAGGTTTATGGAGTCCTAGGGGTCTATGAAGTCGTATTAGTAGAGTCTTGCTTATGGGTAGAAACGTGCTATACTTACAAATGGGAGGCTACAAACATTTAGGAAAAGTCTTATTTTTTTCTCTCACACTTTAGATCGTGCAGTAGATCCTACCTCAAAGAAATTATCTAATGTATTCGTTTCTCCAAAACTCGTGAAAATGGCTCGTACTCGCAACTCTGACACCAACACTCAGGATGATGCTCAAGAAACTATTGCTACTATTATGGCTCAAGGCAGAACTAAAAAGGCTTCAACTCAGAAAAGGAAGGGTAAATCCACAAAGAGGGTTCAAGTACCCCGGGTTAAACATGAAGAAGGGGTGGAGCATGATGTTCTGGTATCTCAAGATCCAGTAGGCCCCCTTCTTATAAAAGGTGAGTCATTAACGCTCTGAAGAGGCACACCAACTATTCTCCACAAGTTCAATAATATATCTCCAGAGGTGGGTGAGATATTTAATGCAGTCAATAGTGCTATGGAGATATTTAAAGCCTTCATGGCCAACCATAACGAGAGAAGAAATGAGATTCCACCTAAATCAAGTACACAGAATAATTCTGAGTCCTAAAGAGTGAATGAATTTTTGAAGTTGAGTCCTTCAATGTTCCATAGTTCTATAGTTGATGAAGATCTAATGTTGTGGCTGGAGGGTGTGAGGAAAGCCCTCCGAGCAATGAAAGCATTTGATGATAAAGCTGTGGAGCTAGCTGCTTACCAGCTTAGAGATGTGGTCGATGCTTGGTTTGACTTGTAGGAAATGGAAAGAGATAAAGATGATGGTCCTCCTACTTGGGAAGAATTTGAAGAGGCCTTCATGGCTAACTTTATCCCGGAAGAGGATAAGGAAACTAAGGCTACAGAGTTCGAATAGCTCAAGAAAGAAAATAAAAGTGTGCAAGAGTACTATATGGAATTCATAAGGTTAGCTAAGCATGCTCCTAACATGGTTAAGATAGAAAAAGTAAAGATTTGCAGGTTTGTTGGTAGTTTGGCTTACTACATTAAGGATACGACATCTGCTGCAGCATTAGGAATAATAACTTTCTCCTCTGTTGTGGGATTTTCCAAGCACTTAGAAAAAGACAGAAAATAAAGGAGAGAAAAAAAGAGCAAAACAAGAAAGCTCGAACAGCAGGCAGGTTTAATGGTACATCCAGTGGAGGTGGAAGGGACTCCTCTAATAAGGAGTCACTAGCACCATCTTATTCCAATCATGGTCAGGTGGTGGGTCTTCCTTAAGACGTACTCAGAGTTATGGAAACCAGTCTCTCCATAATCAAAATTTTAGGACATCATCCTCACATAGCCAAAGTCATGCTGAGAAACATTCACACCAACAAGGTCTTTGTGGAACATGTAACCGGCAACATCCAGGTCAGTGCAAGCTCAGGTTTCATGGTTGCTATCATTTTGGAGATATTGGTCATATAAAGGCCAACTGCCCAAAGTAGAAACGTAATTTTAGTGGTGGATCAACTCGTCCTTCTAGTTCCTCAACTACTACAGTTGTACCACCTCACGCTCATGGTTCTTATAATTAGATCGGGCTGGGGCAGGCAGAGGTGTAGATCGAGTTACTCATGGGGGGGGACAATCCCGTTTGTTTTCTACACTTGATCTTCAGAGTGTAGAGGCATCTACAGAAGTTATTACATGTATACTTTTAGTCTGCTCACATAATGCTTATGCCATAATAGATCCAGGTTCAACATTTTCATATGTGACTCCATACTTTGCAATTAACCTCAGGCTAGAACCTGAACAACTTAGCGAGCCATTCCTAGTATCTACACCAGTTAGTGAGTCAGTAAAAGTTACAAGAGTCTATAGAGGTTGTATAGTTTCAGTCTAAGGTCGCAACACCAAGGCCGATTTCATAGAATTAGAAATGGTGGATTTCGATGTGATCATGGGTATGGATTGGTTTTCTTCCTGTTATGCCATGTTAGATTGTCATGCCAACATAGTCAGGTTCCAATTTCCAAATGAAGAATTCTTAGAGTGGAATGGTAGTTCATCATCGTTTGTAGGTAAGTTTATTTCTTACCTTAAGGCACAACGAATGATCGGTAGGGGGTGTCTCGCATATTTAGCTCACGTCATTAATCTAGAATTAGAACCACCATCTCTCCAGTCTGTGCCAGTTGTTAGAGAATTTCCAGAAGTTTTCCCAGATGACCTTCCCGGACTTCCTCCTGAAAGAATTAAAGACTTTGGCATTGATTTCATACCAAGCGCTTAACCTATATCTATACCTCCTTATTGGATGGATCCAGCAGAACTTAATGAGTTGATAGAACATTTGAAAGACCTCCTTGACAAGGGCTTCATCAGATCGAGTGTTTCACCGTAAGGTTCCCCAGTCCTGTTTGTCAAGAAGAAAGATGAGTCCCTCAGAATGCACGTCGATTATCGGCAGTTGAATAAAGTTACCATTAAGAACAAGTATCCACTGCCGAGAATTGATAATTTATTTTATCAATTTTAGGGTGAAAAGTACTTTTCAAAAATAGACTTGAGGTCGGGGTACCATCAATTGAGAATCAGAGAAGAGGATATATCTAAACCAGCCTTTAGAACTCGCTACGGGCACTATGAATTTCTAGTAATGTCCTTCGAGTTGACAAATGTCCTAACTGCATTCATAAGCCTCATGAACAGAATTTTCAAGCCATTACTGGATACCTTTATTATTATGTTTATAGACGATATTTTGGTGTACTCTAAGACCAAGTAATATTAGGCAGAATACCTCAGAATAGCCTTGCAGATCTTGAAGGAGAATGAGCTTTATGCCAAGTTTTCAAAATGTGAGTTCTGGTTGCAGTCAGTGGCATTCTTACGCCACATGGCATCTAATGAAGGCATAAAAGTAGACCCTTAGAAGACAGAAGCAGTCAAGAACTGGCCAAGGCCAACAATGCCAACCAAAATCGGGAGTTTCTTGGGATTAGCTGGCTACTACAAAAGGTTTGTAGAGGGGTTTTCCTCACTTGCAACTCCATTAACTAAGTTGACTCAGAAAGCAGTTAAGTTCCAGTGGTCAGATGCTTGTGAGCAGTGTTTTTAAAAGTTAAAGAAGAGGTTGACCACTGAACCTGTATTAACCTTGCCGACAGGTTTGGGTGGGTTCACAGTATATTGTGATGCCTCCAGAGTTGGTCTCGGTTGTGTTCTTATGGAAGATGGAAAAGTTATTGCTTATGCTTCCAGGCAGTTAAAGAATCATGAAAAGAACTACCCCACTCATGACTTGGAATTTGCAGCAGTGGTGTTTGCATTAAAGATATGGAGACACTACCTTTATAGTGAGCATTCTGAAGTGTTTACATATCACAAAAGCCTCCAGTATATTTTCAAGCAAAAAGAATTAAATTGAGACGGACAAGGTGGCTCGAGATATTGAAGGATTATGACATCAATATCCTTTATCACCCCGACAAAGCTAATATGGTAGCAGATGCACTTAGTAGGTAGCCAATGGGTGTCTTGTACCATCTTGCAGTGCAAAGGCAAACTTTTAGGTCGAGAAATTCAAAAACTAGCAAATGATGAAATTAGATTGGATGAGACCGAAGAAGGAGGTATAGATGCTTATGCCTTAGCGCAATCCTCTTTAGTTGTGCATGTTAAGGCTAAGCAAGTTGCAGATCTGTACTTAGTGAAGTTAAAAGAAGGAGTTAGAAACAAAAAAATCACTGCTTTCCCTCTAGGAAGTGACGGAGTTTTGAAGTTGAATGATCGGTTATGTGTGCCTGATGTAGATAGTCTTAGGAAGGACATAATGGAAGAAGCTCACAGTTCGAGGTACTCTATCCACCCAGGTGCTACCAAAATGTATCTGGACTTGAAAGAGTTGTATTTGTGGAAAGGAATAAAGAAACAAGTAGCACATCATGTGGCTAAAAGTTTGAATTGTCAGCAAGTCAAAGCAGAGCATCAAAGGCCCGGTGGCCTAGCTCAAGATATAGAGATACCACAGTGGAAATGGGAGATGATTAATATGGATTTCTTAGTAGGTTTACCTCGCACATACCATAAGCATGATTCAATTCGGGTTATTGTAGACCGAATGACAAAGTTTGCGCATTTCTTACCTGTAAAGACAACAGATTTCACAGAGTAGTATGCGCAATTATACATCAAAGAAATAGTCTGATTGCATGGTACTCCAGTTTCAATCATATCTAACAAAGGCCCTCAATTCACGACAAATTTTTGGCAGGCATTTCAGAAAAGATTAGGTACCAAGGTCAATTTGAGCATCGCTTTCCATCCACAGACCGATAGTCACGTAGAACAGACCATTTAGACTCTCGAAGATATGTTGCAGGCATGTGTTATAGATTTTGGAGGTAATTGGGATGATCACTTGCCACTTATAGAATTTGCTTACAATAACAACTATCAGTCCAGCATTGGTATGGCTCCTTATGAAGCGCTGCATGGGCGAAGATGTAGGTCTCCAGTGGGTTGGTTTGAACTAGTAGAGGTATTGTTGATTGGTCCAGAGTTTGTTTGTGAGGCCTTAGAAAAAGTCCAGTTAATTATAGAAAGATTGAAAGCGGCTCAGAGTCGTCAACAGTCCTATTCTGACAAAAGGCATCGTGACTTAGAGTTCATGGTTGGAGACAAGGTGTTTTTTAAAGTTTTACCAACAAAAGGAGTTATGAGGTTTGGTAAGAAGGGAAAACTTAGTCCTAGATTTGTTGGACCTTATGAGATTATAGAAAAGAAGGGAAATATGGCTTATGAGCTAGTATTGCCCGTTGAGTTGTTCTTTGTTCATTCTATCTTTCATGTGTCTATGCTTAGAAAGCACATTCATGATGAGTCGCATATAATACCAGACAATACCATAGAAATTAAAGAAGACTTGACTTATGAATAAGTACCTATAGAAATTCTCGATAAGCAAGTAAGAAAGTTGAGAACAAAAGATTTAGCATCGGTAAAAGCTTTGTGGATTAATCATGATTCAAAGGAGGCCACGTGGGAGGTCAAGGAAGATATAAGAGAGAAATATCCATATTTATTTGAGGAAAAATGTATGTGAACCTAAGTTTGATTTGGTATTTATATTTTATTTATTAAATACAAGTTACCATATGCTTATATCCTTGCTAGATTATACTTAGTTGTTGAAGTAATTTAGTTTTTTTTAGAGTATATTTAGCCACGCCAAAGTAAATTTAACTCATTAAAGTAATTTACTTTTGCTAAAGTGTTTTGCTTTAAATTCTTGTTGGTTATTGTGGTATCTCTTTGCCAGAGTGTGAGTAATTAATTTATGAGTTATGTATGATGCCTATGAATGACTTGTTATGGTATATTTGGTTATTATTGGTGTAGTTGTGATATTTTTGACAGGGATATTTTTTTGGATAGTCCAATTTACAAGGAAAACACTGCCGAAAGTTTTGGTAATTTAGGGAGTTAGCCAAAATTTTAAGTCCCTTGGAAGAGTGAGTAGAGCTAAGAAAATTTAAGAAGTTCAAGGACCCAAGGAATGATTGTTAGCTTCAGAATAAGACTCTAGTAACATTCGAGGACGAATGATTTTAAGGAGGGAAGATTGTAATACTCATCAAATTTATAAAAGTTTCGAGACGAACTAATTATAGAATTAAATATATATATATATATATATATATATATATAT
>MU664576.1:23099-33743 GCA_026770625.1 Nicotiana glauca
ACCACTTATGAATTATATTATGGGATCGTGTGGCACGCCGACCACTTATGAATTATATCATGGGATCGTGTGGCACGCCGTCCACTTATATACTACATTATAGGATCGTGTGGCGCGCCGTCCACTTATGTTATACATTATGGGATCGTGTAGCGCGCCGTCCACTGTAAACATATGCATCATGAAACCCGGAGTAGATCTGCTATTGTTTTTAATGTTCTATTTTCATCTAGTACTCCCCGATAGCATGTCCCCTCCCAGCTTAATTTTGTATTATTTTATTACTGTTTTCTCGCACTTGTATATTATATTTGCACAGGTTAATTGTGGTAGGTCCAGTCTAGCCTCGTCACTACTTCGTCGGGGTTAGGCCAGGTACTTACCAGCACATGAGGTCGGTTGTGCTGATGCTACACTTCTGTGCCTTTTTGTGCACAGATCAGGAGGCAGCTTACGGACCGCCGCAGCAGTTCTAGACCGGGAACCGACCTTCAGTCCAGAGACTCTTAGGTAGCTTAGCTGACGTCCGCGGGCTCGGAGTCTCATCTATGATATTTTAGTTTGTTTATTTGTATCGAGACAGACTCTTGTGTATTTTCTTTCAGACTGATGTTTTTAGTACTCCTTAGGAGTCCGTGAGTAGTGACACCAGATACTGGGTAGAGGTGTATTTTGAAACTTCTGCATTTTTATATCGTTTTGTTAAAACTAAAGTCTTCCGCACTTATTTAATTATTGTTAGAATAATATATTGTTGAGGGTGGATAAAGAAATGTTGTATTGTTTGGCTGGCCTAGCTACGTTAGTAGGCGCCATCACGATGCCCGATGGTGGGATAAATACGGGTCGTGACACATTTCCTCGTCTTTCAAATAATTTGCCGTTAAATTACTTTCCAGTATAAACTTATGGTTATACTATTAACTATTTTCTATTTTATGATCTTTTTTTAGTATTACGACCATCTTCGTATATTTTTTCTTTATTTATCAGTGATTTACTAAGTTGTACAATAAGTGTAACGACTCGACAGGTCGTTTTGAGCAATTGCATACGGTTCGGTAATTTGAGATCATGAGTGTAACGACCCGATTGGTCGTTCTGAGCAATTGCGCCCAGTTCGGCAGTTTGAGGTCAAGAGCAGCTTCACATTATGTATATCGACTTGTGTGCATGGTTGGATTCAGTTTTCGCATGAATCGGAGTCGAATTGGAAAGAAGGAATATAGTTCTGGAAGTTAAGTAGAGAGAATTGGACCGGAATTTGACTTTTGAGTAAACGGCTTTGGAATGAGTTTTGGGTGATGTCAGTAGATTCGTCTGGTAATTTTGAACTTGGGCGTGTGTTCGAATTTGAGTTTGGAGGACCTTAGGGTAATTTGAGGCATTTTGGTGAAAGTTGGAAAAGTTGAAGTTTGGAAAATGGAGAGGTTTGACCCATAGTTAAATTTTATGTTATCAAGGTCGGAATGCGATTCCGAAAGTTAGAACAGCTCTGTTATGTCATGTGGGACTTGCCTGCAAAATTTGGTGTCGTTTGGAGTTGATTTGATATGGTTCGGACACTTGGTTGCAATTCTAGAGGTTCTTGAAGTTCATAGTGATTTTTATGCGTTTGGGCATCTGACTCGTGGTCTTAGCGATGTTAGTAGTTAATTGAGAGTGGGGCTAAGTTCGTATGATGTTATGGGATGTGTTGGTACATTAGGTTGAGGTTCCGGGGGCCTCGAATGAGTTTCGGGGCGAATTTTGAGTGAGTCCGGGCATTTTCGGTACGCTGAGATGGTTCTTGCACTTTTGGGAGTGCGGACCGCACCAAAAATATGCGGACAGCAGAGGAGAGTGTGGGCCGCACTAAAATTTTGCGGACCTCAGCGCGGATAGCACAATTTGGTGTGCGGCTGCACATCAAGATGTTCCGCAGGTGCACTATATCTTTTGATCTACAAAAAATTTCGAGATGATTCAAAAACAAAAGTTGTAGCCCTTCGTATCTAGTTTTCACAAAGGTCAAGAAATCACAATTTAGACATCTGTAGAGAAAGTTATGTGTTTATCGTGAAAATAGTAACTACAATTAAATTTGTTAAATGGGACTCTAAAAATACGTGATCTATTTTTGAGCTAGTTTGTCAAAGCAGATGATGCTAGTGTTATAAGTTTTAATGATGAGGCGGAAGATAAGCGAGATAACGAGCAAATTGAAGGGTCTGCTACCCGGGCGTGAGCTCAGTCGGATGGGACTTTGAGGTCAACCTCGGGGTCGAACTCTGGTCATCGGGGATATTCGGGCGTAGTCTAACAGCTAGAAATATAATCAAACATAGATATTTATAACTGAAATTGAGTCTGTATGATGAAGAACAAATATAAAATGAAGTACACGTTGTGAAGGAAAAGGATATCGAGGTATCCTCGGTATCAGTGATAACCAATGAGCTTTTGTAAGAAAAGAGGGAGAGAGAGAGATATTATTGCACTTTGTAGAATTGTGGGAGCAATAACAATTGTTTACAAGGTAGGGCGATTCCCCTTTATATAGGAGAGGAAACTCGGAATACATGTATATTTAATTCGTGAAATATGAAGATGTCATGGCTTGACTTGACACCCCAGCATGGGCTGGGGATAGGATAGCCCTGTCAGACTTAACCTCGTGCCTTGAGGGCTTCCTTTCTTTATCCATATCTCAGCCTCGAATCAGGTCTTATAGACCCCAAAAAAAGGACTAAGTTGTGACTTCATATCCTCGGGGTTTCGAGATATCTATCCGAGGTGTCCTCATGTACTCGAGGTCTCGAGGTACTTCCCCCGAGATAGCTTGATGGCGGGAAATTGGGCCCTTGTATTTCACCGCGTACAGATTGTCTCCGCGTTTCTCAGAATGAAGGGATGGGAGACGTTTATGACCATTAATTCTTCGAACTCCTTATGGCAATAGTGCATTGGCGATCCGCATCGTGGCATAATTTTTTGTGATAGATGACATATCTCGTAGGCTCCTGCTCAATACTCTTCCACTTCCGTTCTTCAAGGCAAAAAGTGATGCCGTCGATTTGGTTTTTCAAGGATGCATTAACCGCGCCCGTCGGTTAGTCTTCCAAAGCCTAGATGACCGTGTCTATATCCCCTATAAATGGGAGTGCCTTGGCTTTGTTTTCCCTATCTCAACGCTTCCGTTCGCTTTCTTTCCTTTTCCTTCTTATCCTCTTCTTTTACCCTTGAAGATCATGTTAGGGGCTTATAGTATTAAGGCCGTTTGGAGGATTTACCTTGGACTGTGTTGTGGCCTTCTATCGGGCCTCCCTTCGTTGAACATAAGCGTGCTGTCCCGTTGTTACTATGATCGTCGGTATGTTGGCCCTTACTGCTGCTGCTGGTTCAAGGTGATGAGGAACGGGGAACCAGTTTCCCCTTTATGTAGATAGTTGTTCGGATTATGCACTGCTGCTCACTCTCCTACCTAGGCCTGGTGTGGCACTTCATTCCTAGGGTTTTTTTTCTTTCCCAAGGGATAAAGTGGCATTACTGGCCATTGAGGCTGGGGCCCACCGAATCTTCAACCTTTGGCTTCGGCGGGCCATGTTTCTTTTCTCTACCTCCTCTGCGTCCCCTTCTTTTCCTCTTTTTCATCTCCTCTGGTGAGGATCCCTTTAGGGATTGAGCTGGGAACTTATGGGAGGTGGAAGTTGAAGGAGTCACCCTCGAGGATACGTGCTCAAGGATGCAGCGCCCGAGGATGCTGATACCAGAGATGGATTCTCGAGGACGGACCGGGCGTTCGGGTTCTATCACATGTACATCCCTTCGTTCCTCCACTTTAGGTGCAGACTCCTGTAGGCTTTTGTAATTTTATGTAATGATATCTCGAGGATTGTTGTAAGTGAATACTTGTGCAAATATAAAATAATTTCTTTTGGTTTCTTCCTTCGATGTTTTCTGCGTTCCTTTATATATAAATATATATTTCTTTTGGTGGCTTCGAGTGCATGTTCCTATTATGTCATCTGTGATACTGGCCTTGGGCGCGAGTGTTGCATCCAGCCTCATGCTGACGAACTAGTTGTATGCAGCATTCTTTTGTGATTCCCCCAACTGGGCTCAAATTGGGCCACAATCTTAGGCCGTCGGAGCCCTTTCTCTATGCAAAAGTGTGATCGAAGCCTTCGAGCCTCGTAAAATGGCCGTTGAGAAAAAACTTGTCTGGGATCCACGTTCTCGAAACGCCGGTAACTTCCCGGAGGTGATCTGTAAATGGAGATCCGGCTATGCTTCGGGCCTCCTGGTCATTATTCGGGGTCCGTCTTGTACGGGGGTATTTGTTAAGTACGCCTTCCCCTCTGTAAATCAGCCCCCTATGACAAAGGCCTCTTGGGGCGGCATGCCAATTTGATGGAGACATTGTTGGTCTGCTTTTAGTCATTGCCTCGTTATGGCGGAGGTCCTTAGGGCCGTATTTGGTGTCTGGGATCGGCGGCTTCGATTTGTGCTGGCTCGTTCCGGACTTCTTCTCATGTGCTTGTGAAGTTGTTTCCATCCGGGGATTCCCAGAGCTTACTGCTTTGATGGAGCTGATCATGCCCTTGGCAGCTGCTTGTCTGGGGTACGGCATAAACCGGGCATGACGATAGATAAAATATTTGTTGCATACTTGTGAAGGAGATTTCATTGGGGCAAGACCGGACTGAGCCTCCAAGGAGAGTGCGTTATCCGAGCTTGATGTTGTTCCTTAAAGCCAACAAGGGTAGGGGTACTCAGGAGGGTGCTTGGTCATCGAGTAAGCCTTGTCGGCTTCCCGTTGTGGCAGGATTTGGCATGATCCCTCCGTGTCTGGGATCTTTGGGCTTTTGTTCGAGTTGATGTAGTTGTAGAACCGCGGCTTGATTCTTCGAAGAGTTCGGATTGGGAACAGCCGGTGTCCGGACTGGCATAGCGCCGAGCTAAACTATGGATGATAAAGGAGTGGTGACTTATACCGATGATTTGAGCCAGGTTAGAGCGGGCCTTTGAAGTGAGCGTTTGTTTGCAAGGACTTATGCCAGGGATACCATCTTTTCGGAAGATCTAGCTTGAGAGAAGGTAGTCGGGCATGGTGCCCGGCTTGTTTACATCTGATGCCCCGAAAAATGCCCGTTATCGGAGTGTCGACCTTACTATTCTCCTTTGTAATGTTTTTGGCAGATTTATGCTTGTAGATCGAGACGCACCTTTGGCGCATATATATATGTGTGTGTGTGTGTGCGTGTGTGTGTGTGCGTGTGTGTATTTGTGTGTGTGTAAAATAGAAAAAACGAGATGAGTCATGAATTCCTTTACCTCCGATGTATTATGTTTGATCCGACGGACTGGTTTTCGTGTTTCGGCGGGACCCTGCGGATTCGGAACCAGTCTACTTAGGCCAGAGGGCCTGTGTGGTTTGATGATGCAAGCAGGCGTCGGAACCTTTTCATTTTGTACAGTTGTTTCCAGCCTTGAGTCAGGTTTTTGTCGAGCCTGCCTGACCTTCGGTCTCTTTGCGTCATGAGGCTGATCGGAGTTGGGTCCGGGAGGCCCCTTTTGGAGAAACAGGTATCTTGCATTATGTGCTGAACTGCACTCTCTTTTTATCGTCTTGATATGCTGTTGTTTTAGTTGGAGGATAGGGTGAGTGAGCTGGAGCAACTTTGGGTCAAAGTTTGGCAAAGCCAAACGTGAATTCATCGGACTACAGGCGCGCGTGAATATCCGTTCCGAGTCAAAAGGAGAGCTCAGGCCAAGGTTTCTGCCTTTGAGGCGAAAATTCAGGCTGCTCGTGCGAGTGAACATGCCCGGGCGAAAATGATCATGAAACTGTCATCCACACTTTCGAGGGCAAAAATCGAGGTGATGACTTGCTCGAGCCGAGGTGCTGATGAATGTTACCAGGTCGGGGCAAAAAATGGCCGCTTACTCGAGGAATGTCGATGCCGCTAAAGTTGAGTTGCAGAAGACCTTCGACCGCGCCGAAAACAATAGAGAGTATGTGAGGTGCAGAACCCGGAGGAAAATCTTTGAGGATATTTATGCAAGGGGTTTTGACCTTTCGAGGGAGATCGAGAAAGCCAAAGGAGAGGAGCACGACGCCAAGTTCTTATTGTCCGATGCTGAGGACGATTAGGAGGAAATCGTTGGGCTACGTGTGCTGGAAAATGTGGAATGATTGCTTCTTGCCTCCTGTGTTACATATGTATGGTTTTCAATATTCTATACAGGTTAGGGATGCGCCTTGTCGTCACCACGTAGCAATAAGAGGGGGAACCCCGCAACTTATATTCTTTGTATTTTTGTTTGCTAGAATTTCAATTGGGTTGATTCGATCCCGAACTTGCCCTAAGGCTTATATGCTCTACTCGTTGCCGGGTTCAGTCTTCGAGTCGGGATCCGACTCAAGCTTAACTTGCCCCCGATATTGGCGCTCGTCTAGGTCGGCGATGATGGCTTTTATTTCTCGCCTTTGGGCGTTTGATCGTTTGAACTTATTTAGGGTCCAGTCTCCGAGACGCGTTGCGATTCGAGATTTAATTAACCCTTAAACTGTCAGTTTTGGGTTGCAACAAGGGCTCTTACACTTTTTTGGTCATAGAGACCTTTTGATATGTGGCCCGTAGGCTTGTTTAGTTAACTATTCTGGATCCGATCTCTGAATCGAGTTATGATTCGAGCTCACTTTCATCCTCAAGTTGTAAATTTGGCTGACGACAATGGCTCTTATGCTTTTTGGTCGTAGAGACCTTTTGATATGTGGCCCGTAGGCTTGCTTAGCTGGCGACAATGGCTCTTATGCTGCTTTTGGTTGTGGGCTTTTTGTAGGCTTTGTTTTCCACTTGTTAAGGTCTTTTTGAAAGATTTTTTCCAGACCCGTCGTTGGTTCTAGAAGAACCTTGATTTCAAGTCGTAATCGGTGATATTTCGGGCACCTCGGAAGGTTCATACCCCATTGTTTGCCTGTAGAGGAAAGCCTGTTTTTACCGGTTCTTTCCAAAAATATATTCGAAGTAGTGGCTTGCGATATTTGTTTAGCACAGTCGGGTGTCCCTGAGTCGCGTTATTTTGGATGTATCAGCCGTTTTGACCGTAGTCAAGTGAGTTTGATCGTAGCCATTTTTTTATCCCGAGTGATAGTTTATGCGTCCACGTCGAGGGTATGCCCTTTCGGGATTATTACAAATGCGACATATAGCCTAAACTTCTAGATTTTTGTGCCTGTTGAGGTCTTACAGTTATTCATGCCTGTTGAGGTCTTACACTTTGTCATGCCTATTGAGGTCTTATAGTTTTTTCGGCGATGTAGTATGGCGATCATCGTCAGTCTCCGAATCATCAAGTTGTTTAAGCGTGAAGACTGCTTCTTATGAACTAGAAGCTGTGTTTTTGGGGCTTTATTGTCACGCCTCCTTTTTCCAACACCCGCAAGGGCGTAAAAGAAGTTTTTCCACTTAAAGGACAATCGGAACGGAATTTATTATTAAGATTTCAGAGTCGTCACTTGGAAGATTAATGGTGTCCCAAGTCACTGGTTGAATCCCGAACCGAGGAAAGATATGACTCTGTTAACAGTAACCAGAAATCCGACTAAGGAATTCTGTTAACCCAGGAGAAGGTGTTAGGCATTCTCGGGTTCCGTGGTTCTAGCACGGTCGCTCAACTGTTGTACTTGATTTTATCTTATTTCAAAACATGTTTTAGCTTATGTGCTTTTACTCGTGAACCGCTCTTATTATTATCTTAATGAGAATTGCAACCTTGTGAAAACGCGTCTCGAACCACGTTACATCAATGCACCCATGGTTGTTGACACATTTCGACTCCGTTGAGATTTGGATTTGGGTCACATTATGTGACCCCGAATTTTAGGAGGGTAATTTTATTAAAGTGCGTGCCTAAAGAGACTATTGCATTTTTATCTTTGGGGAAGGCCTTAAAATTTACTAAACGGCCCATCCCGAAATCTAAATATTTTAGTATATACATTTACGAGGGCCCCGCAGTTTTGTGCGTTTTATTTGGCGAGGCTCATCTCATGTGTTTTTGAAAGGGCAAACCTAAAAGCAACTATGATTCTCTACTTTATTTGTCTCTAAAAAAAAGAAAAATCCTAATTTATTCACTGAGATTATCCGGAGTTGTTATAATCGGGTTACATGAAATGCACCCCCGAATTTTGAGAATTAAGCATCGTAACTATGTCACGGGAACCGTACCCATAATCACAAAGATAGATTTACTAAGGAATATGTCTAAAAAATTTCTATCATTTTATTACTTTATCAGAAAACGAGGGTCTCTACTATCAACGACTGAAGCAAAACATCACCCTTAGTATTTCGTTACCATCAATTCTCAAACAAAAGATAAATAGCCACTTCAAAATGCCAAAACAAAGGCAAACTGGAAAATTTAGTAATAACGTTGATGTCACGACCCCAAACCAGGTCGTGATGGCGCCCAACACTAATGCTAGGCAAGCCCGACCATTCACTCTCTCTCAACCGAGCATAAAGCTCAAAACCAATTAATTAAATACTTAAATCAAATATCAATACTCAAATGAAAACAATACGAAAACCTAACATAAACTGTAACTCCCAAAGACCTGGGGCCATGAGTCTAGAGCCTCTAAATAATACCGAGTCAAGAATCCTCAAAAAAATAAATATTTTCTAAAGTACGGAAATAATAGAGGGATAGGGGAGGAGTTGGGTCCTGCGGACGTCAAGCAGCTACCTCGACAACTCCTGAAAACTCTGGAAATAGCAACTAGCTCAACTAGGCTCCCGAAGTACCTGAATCTGCACACAAGGTGCAGGGAGTAAAGTGAGTTCTTCCAACTCAGTGGTAATAGGCACGTATAATGTCTGACAGTAAGAAATCCCAAATATAGCACAAAGCAAAGCTATAACCAATTTGTTTACACATTCATCAATGGAACAGCAACAGGTAATGATCGGTAGAACAAGTAAATAACAATGAATGAATGCAATGCAATGCACATGACTGCTACGGCGCGTAACCCAATCCATCTAACGTCGACGGCGCTCACTGGGGTTGTGTACAGACTCCGAAGGGGCTCCTTCAGCCCAAGCACAATATAATCATAACATTCGTTGCGGCGTGCAGCCCGGTCGACAATTAGTCCAGTTATATATGCATGCAAGCCACACGGGCACAATCAAGTTTACCATTTTCGGTTCCATTTAACAGGTATTATAGTTTAAGTGATTTAAAACCTTAAAAATTTACTAATCATTTCGAGACAGTTTTTAACTCAGGACTGATATCATGAAAACATGCTAAGCATCATGGAAACAGTGATAATAATCCCTACGGGATCCAAATAATCCGCACGCAGCCCAAATATGCTCATAGCAATCCAAGTAGGATGTTTACCAATAAATTTCTAGTCAATGCACATTATGAACATCACTCGGATGGACTAAGCCATAGTCCTCCAATCACAAACGACCCCGCACTCGCCGTAGAGTACGTGTCTCGCCTCAATATAGCGTCACAGTGTGATATACCAGGGTTTCAAACCCTCAGGTCATCATCCACATCTATTACTCACCTCAAGCCGGCCAAAATCCTAGCTCGCTATGCCCTTTCCTCTCAAATCGACCTCCTCACGTGTCGAATCTGACCAAAACCACAACGAATACGTCACATTATGCTATAGGATCAAAACCCAATCGAAAATAATCGAAAAACATCAAAAATCCCGAAATTGACAAACCCGAGCCCCGGGCCTACTTCTCGAAACTCAGAAATTTTTACAGAAAAGTGTTCTTCATCTTCTCCTGATTCCGTACATATAAAGAACACAAAAATCGGAGTCCGTTTGACCCCTCAAATCGACCCCTAAAGGTCTCGTAATTTCAGGCCCCAAAATCCTATTTTTCTACTGTATTAAACAGGCTCAAAATTCCCCGTTGGCCATCCAAATTCACCCTGAGGCCCTCGGGACCTCAACCAAATGCACAGATATGTTCTATTACTTCATTCAAACTTGCTCGTAACATAAAAACACCATTATAAACATCAAAATCATCGAATTACCACGGATTCAAGCCTAAGTTAAACTAAAACTTCCGAAACTTGCATTTGATCTAAAACTCGACCTAAACACCTCCGAATGATCTGAAACTTTGCACGCATATCCAAAATCACCTAACGGAGCTACTGCAACTCTCGAAATTCCATTCCGACCCTCGGATCACAATCTCACTTATCAACCGGAATTCGCCAAAATCCAACCTTAGCCAATTCAAGCCTATTTCTACACCGGACCTCCAAATTCAATTCCGATTGTTTTCCTAAGTCATAAATCATCCCCCGAAACTAGTCGAATCATCATAAATTCATTCTGAGCCTTCTAACTCATAAGTCAATATTCAGTTGACTTTTTCCAAACTAACCTTCTCAATAAGAGACCAATTGCCTCATTTCTAACCAAACTCTATCCGAATTACTTCAGATTCTCCAAATACATATAATGAAACATATAGAAGCATAAAACGGGGAAAACGGGGCAGTAACTCCCATAACGACGAGTCGGATCGTTACATCCTCCCCAACTTAAACAAACGCTCGTCCTCGAGCGGGTCAAGAAACATACCTGGAGTCTCAAAC
>MU664577.1:5217-16847 GCA_026770625.1 Nicotiana glauca
TGTTCTAAGCTTTTCAATCTTTGGGTTATTTCCTCTTGTGCCATCCTTCGGGGATCTTGCGTTGTCCGCTTGACACAAACCAACCACCTCAACTTACTTTACAATTTAAAACAAAACATGTTAGAGTGGACTCAGTCGGCCCTTATTATTAACAATATTTTTTGTGGACTCAGTCAGTCCTTATGATTATTAAAACTTTACACTCTTTTTGTGGACTCAGTCAGTCTTTATTATTATCAAAACTTTTCACTTTTGTTTTTCTTTTTATTTTTTTTTCAATTTTCTGATTTATGGAAAATGATGACGAAGTATAAAATCTTTTTGAATTTTCATTTTATCTTTTTTTTTTTTGATTTTCTCATTTATGAAAAATGATGACGAAGTACAAAATCTTTTTGAATTTTCATTTTCTCTTCTTTTTTTTTATTTTCTCATTTATGAAAAATGATGACGAAGTACAAAGTCTTTTTGAATTTTCATTTTCTCTTCTTTTTTTTGATTTTCTCATTTATGAAAAATGATGACGAAGTACAAAATCTTTTTGAATTTTCATTTTCTCTTTTTTTTTCATTTTCTGATTTATGGAAAATGACGAGAAAGTACAAAATCTTTTTGAATTTTCATTTTCTCTTCTTTTTTTTGATTTTCTCATTTATGAAAAATGATGACGAAGTACAAAATCTTTTTGAATTTTCATTTTCTCTTTTTTTTTCATTTTCTGATTTATGGAAAATGATGACAAAGTACAAAAAAAAAATTTGAATTTTCTTTTTTGATTTTCAAAATGTGGCATGGGGGACATAGGGAATTCCAAGACTTCTTGGATTCCACAAATGTTACCCGTGTGCTTTTTCCCAAAAATGAAGCGTGGGGGACATGGGGGAATTCCAAGACTTTTTGGATTCCACAATGTTCCCCATGTGCGCTTGTCCCAAAATGAAGCGTGGGGACATAGGTGGATTCCAAGACATCTTGGATTCCACAAATGTTCCCCATATGATTTTCCCAAAAAGAAAATGAAGCATAGGGGACATGGGAAAATTCCAAGACTTCTTGGATTCCACAATTGTTCCCTATGCCTTTGATTAAAATAATATCATGCTTATCTAAAAAAATATGCAGCCTTCTTATTTAACGTGATCAGCATGACCAGGCATGCCATTTGTCCTTAACTATTATTGGTCCGCCACATGACCCTTTTACCCTTGAATAAATACAACATGTAACATATAGGAATGCATCAAGATGATCTTTTTTATTTCAGGTTACCTGTCCTAGACGGACCCAACCCCTGTGTTGAGTCCCCTAAGTCAAATGCAACATGTTGCAAATAAGTGTTCCTACTAGGGATTCGACATGAAGTTTTGTTATACTAGGTTTAATGCCTGGGGTGTGAGGCATATCTAGACTGGCAATAAAATGAGCGGACAACTCGAGTTGGGAAGGGGTAGTGTATCGGGAGCAATACTTTTCCGGCTTAACTACTGGTCCCTTTCATGTTCCTAAATATGGGTGACTGATAATCCTTCACCGGGAGCCCAGGCCCACTGGCTTTATCTCAACAAAGAATGGGGCGCGTATCCGTGATTCCCGAGGTTGTATTCAGAAGACTCAGAGGGGGGTGCGCAAGAAGACAATTTATAATACAGTTCAACAATATCAAAATGGTTAAAGCATTTAGCACATATAACAGGAAACATGTAGAAAAATCAGATAATATACAGTCCAAATACAACAAGTATACCAAGCTCGAATTCTTGAACCCTGAACCAGAGATTCTAGGTTTGTTCCCCAGTGGAGTCGCCAGAGAGCACTACCGCACCCCGCGAAGGGATGCGGTAAAGGGAGTTTTTCCAATTAAAGGACAATCGAAACGGGATTCGTTTATTAAGAGATTCAGAGTCTCCACTTGGGAGATTAATGGTGTCCCAAGTCACCAGTTGAATCCCGAATCGAGGAAAAGATTGACTCTATATTACAGTCTGTGAACCAGAAATCCGGATAAGGAATTCTGTTAACCCGGGAGAAGGTGTTAGGCATTCCCGAGTTCCGTGGTTCTAGCACGGTCGCTCAACTGTCGTATTTGGCTTATTTATCTGATTTTATAACATGCTTTAACTTATGTACAAGTTTTAACCTTTAACCGCTTTTAATTATTTTTTAAGGAAAATTAAACGTTGTTTAAAATATGTTTTTAGATCACGTCACATGAAATGCACCGGGATCCTCGACACATTTTATTCAACGTTTTGGAATTTGGATTTGGGTCACATAAATGTGCACCCAAGTTTAAGAAAGTAAATTATTAAAAAGCGCGCCTAAAGCGATTAGTGTATCATTATTTTGGATAAGGCCGTGAAATTTTGCTAAATGGCCCATCCCGAAGTCTAAGTAATTTTACAAACACATATAGAGGGCCCCGCAGTTTAGGTATTTTTGTTTGTCGAGGCTCGTCTCATTCATTATTTTTAAAAGAATTACAACATCGTGGAAATGCATCTCGAACCACGTTACAATCAATGTACCCGTGATTATCGACACGTTTCGACTTCGTTGAGATTTGGATTTGGGTCACATAAATGTATACCCGAGTTTAGGGAGGTAATGTTATTAAAATACGCGCCTAAAGAGTCTAACACGTTATTATTTTAGGGAAGGTCGTGCAATTCACTAAACGGCCCATCCCGAAGTCTAAGTATTTTTAATATATATACATTTATGAGGGCCGCACAGTTTGTATGTTTTGTTTGGCGAGGCTCATCTCATTTTATTATTTACAAGGGAACTACATTCCACTATATTTATTTAAAGAGTTAGTTCAAGGTTATTTAAAATATATTGCAAGCCACGCTACATGAAATGCACCCGTAGTTCATGACACGCTTTATTTAACCTTGTTCAAAATTGGAGTCGGGTCGCATGAAATGCACCCCCGGTTCCTTTAATCTAATTAGGTAGTTTAATTGAAGAATAACGAAACAATTGCTATGTTGACGAAACGTGTTCAACTATAACCAATTCGAGTAAACATTCGTACAAATGCAAACAACGTTCCTTCACATAATTATCACCAAACATAATTAATTCAAATACAACTACCCTTAATTTCCTTCACTGAACTTCACCCAAATTTATTAAGCCAAACATATCATGCACTCATCACCGTAAAAACTAACCAACCAATTCATTTCCATCCGATATAATATATCATATTCAAAACAATTTAAGAGAAATTTTTAAACAAAACACAAAAAGAAAAACAAATAATCATTGGAAGTCATATTCATCAAAGAAACAAGAACATGGAGAGAATATTAAACTCAAAGTGGAAACGGACCTCAAGCAGCCACATTTTTCGAATCTGAAAATACTTAACAACGGAAACCTTAGGCAGGGGCAAACTCGACAGACCTCGGACGACGACCTCTGGCAAACTCGAACGGAGACTTCAACCTCAGCTAAGCTCGAACAAAAAAAGTTCAAACAAGTCCCATAACGAGACAGAAACTCAATCAGCGACGAAGCTGGTTCGTTGGTGGGCTGGACGTGAAGGCTGTGGAGATGGGACGACGCAGGTTCACCGCTAGAGTTGGTCGTCGATGCTGGTCAGAGACGGAAGGCAGTAGTGTTTTTTGGTTTGTTTCATGTGGGTTTGACGTGGGGTGGTCGACTGGCTTGGTTGAGGTGTGGGTGGTCCAGGAATGGAGTTGGTTGTTTGGAGCTTGGTGAAGCTGGTGGTTATGAAGGAGGAAATGTGGCTGGAGATGGGCTGCTTGGTTCGTGGATGGTGGTTGTACGATAGCCTGTGTGGTCGACGGACTGGTGAGGGACTGGTTGGTAGGGTGGTGGCTGCTGGGGGCTTGTCGGACAGGTGAAGGTGGTTGTTTGGTTGACGATGAGAGGTGGGGTGAGGGACGACGTTTGGTGGTGGTGGTCTGCTCTTTTCGTTAGGTTTTTTTTTTTGTTTTTCTAATGAAGAGATGACTGAACAGTCCAAAACGTGAGCCCCTCCCCTCCCCTCTGTAAAATTCCCTCTCCTTTATTCACTTCCCTATGTCCGTGTATATGCGTGTAGTGTGTGTATATTATTTTGCTATCTGCAAGAGCTCCCCATGTGAGAGACCAAGGGTAATGGGTCTTCACGTGGGTTTAGGGTTCAAGGTCTCGTGTTCTGTCCGTGTTTCCCACGTGTGCTGGGCTCGGATTATTATGGGCTAGGTTCGAAAATTAGGCCTAAAAACGAGTAGTTTGAACCCAAATATTATTCTTTGCCCGGAACCGAGAATAAAAATACGATATTATTTAATTAATCCTACGTAAACAAAATAACTATAAAAATAAGACTGATAATTAAAACAAAACTATTTTTTATATTTTTTTCAAGATTACAATAACTACAAAATATTAATATAAATATTTTTTGTAATTTTCGTTTTTATATAAAGATAAAAATATAAAATACTATTTTTTGTATTTTTTTAAAGATTGAAATGACTACATAATATTAATGAAACTATTTTTTTGTAATTTTTGAAATTATATAAAGATTAAAAATAAGGTGCTATTTTTGTATTTTTCAAGTTTATGAGAAATACATAAACTAAAATTTATAATTTTTTTTTATTTTTTCATTTTTGTGATAAAAATAAGGTAAAAGGGTCAAAATTAGCTGAAATAGCTATATTAGGCCTAAACTAAATATTTTATGCAAAACTGAAAATTCTTGGGGAGGTCAAAAATCACATGCCTACAATATCAACATAAAAATAGCAAGGGTTGCCAGCACTTTGCTCACTCGGGCCAAGAGTACACTCACGCCTATGATAGTAGCTGAGATCTTTCGTGCTCTCACAGTCTGTAGAGCCGGGGGAGACTTCTTTGAGGGGTGCAATCTGTTGTTACAAATGTGGATGGACGAACACCTGTGCCACCGTCCCCAGTTCATGAGCTATGGGTCAATAGAGAAAACTTGTATAGATGAATTTTATACAAGTATTGAAGGGATCAGCTTGCCGGAAGGGGTCACAGGATGGATATCTTACTTTCGGTCCCTCACTGCCAGCCAAGTAGAGTGGACGCTGGGATGGTTGCATGTGGACGAGATCATATACATGCCAGCAACGGGGCCTCACTTACTTCTGATGGGTCTTAGGAGCATCCAGTCTTATGCCTCGTATCAGGTTTTGAGACAGCTCGGGAGGTGCCAAATAGTGCCAAAAGACGAAGATCCTAGTGTTCGGGTAGTTAAGATTGGACCGGATGGTCAGTTCCCTGAAGCAACAGTTCGCCAGATCTGCTGTGAATGTCAATACTTGGCAGCAAATACCCGTGTACGGGATCGATCTAAAGGAGAAGTTTCACTTGGGTATCGTTCTTGGTATAGACAAGAAATTGCATTTGGGAGGCCTGCCAAAAGACCTCACCTCTACGATTTTGTCGAATCATCACAGGAACAATGGGACTGGTTGGATAAAGAACACGAGTATAGGGCTATAATAGGCAAACTAGAGAAGCATGTCACGGATTTGCAATTTGAGAAAGATCTGCAGGCCGCTGTGGATGAGGGAGAAAAGAAGAAGTTATGCCAAGAAAATGAGGCCCTAAAGGCTCAGATCCGAAAAATGAGAATAGCCGTCAGAAAACCAGAAAAGAGTCGGACTGACCAATAACTCATAAATGAACTGAAAGGGAAAGCCCGCGAATGCCAAGAAGACTTGGAAAGATCTGAAGCTAGCTTGGCAAGGATCCTGGCCAGATGGACAAAGGGTGCAAAAAAGCATATGCAGCAGATGAAGAGGGACTATGAAGGGACCGTCACTATCCTGAGAGGAAATATAGTCACTCTCGAAGACAGGATGTTCAAGCAAGCTAGAGATTTCAGAGCAGATAGGAAACACTGTTATGACCTGATGGCGCGGATGGAGGAACAAATGCATAAGTTTCAAGATCAACTCCTTCATAACTCTCGAATGCTGGAAATGTGGGATCAACAGATAGGACGGTTTCTACAGGAAAAGAGTAGGATTAGAGAAGGGATCAGAAACATCGCACATTACATTACTGCAAAATGTCAAGCATGCAAGGACATGACCCGCACCACCTTTTTGCGGCAGTGATGACATTCGTCAAGCAAATAATGAACGATTTGGAAAGCCGTCAAAGGGATCTTGCACAAAGGCCCGCAGCAAGGCCGAATGATGCCTCGCGGGCCCTAGGAAATGTCAGGGCCTTAATGTATTCCTAATCCTTGTTTGAGCTTGTACTTTCTATTTAACGTTTGTAAGTTTGTCAGTTGGTCCTTTTAAGTGTGCTTTGTCGTCTTTTCAAAGTTTGTAAACTTTTTATAAGTCTATAATCAAAGCAGTTGTTGTATGAAAAATGTTTTTCTCCTTATATTTTGGCCAGAACTATGCCCGGTCTGATTCATGCGGGGTCATGATACGTAGGCAATCTCCATAGGATTCGACCACAACTAAAAAAAGAAAAGGAAAAAAGGCGTGAGTGATAACAAAAGGAGAGATTATGATTAGGAAAAGCCGGAATGACACAAGCAGCCAAGCAAATGCATAATAAAAATGATTAACTACTTAGGTGCATTGCATCCTTAATGTGATATTTTACTATTAAATGCCCTAAGGCTCACGGGATGAACCCATTTTGTTCCCTTTTGACATCTTCGTACTAGAAGGGTGGTGGGTTTGTGATTACCGAAGTATTAAATCCTTTCCACAACATAAAGCCAAAAGGCAATGACAGATAACAACAAAATTGGATTGATTGATACCGGTGCCCAAAAGTAGGTGGTTGAACAGAACACTGGTTTGGCTGATGAGGTGAAAATGTTAAGACAACACATGGCAGATGTATATCAGGCTTGGATGACTGGGAAGGCACCACCACCGCCACCACCTGGTTTCTCAGATGTTGCCCTTACCCAAACCTCGAACACAATGCCAGATGATCCTTCATACTCTCCAGATCCACCCGCTTATCTTAAAGCACATGATGCCCAATTTTATCCCTCAAAGGTTGCCCACAAGGTTCCTGATTCATACAAGCAGAGCCCTCGGGATGAGCTTCATGTTGAAAATGAAAGGGTCACAGGAAAAGAAGGGCGAGACGGGATACCCAAGAGGTTGAAGAACATAGAACGATCCTTAAAGAACGTGCAAGGGACGGGAGACCAAGGCAGCATGTCTTACCAAGGAATACTGCAAGGAAATGAGGAATTTTGGCGGGAAAGACGATTTTGTTAATGGCATATTTCAGTAAAAGCTTGACTAGGGCAGCTTTGGAATTGTACAATTATCAAGATGTCGGTAAGTGGCATACATGGGATGACGTGGCTCAAGATTTTGTGCAACATTTTTAGAACAATACAGACATCCCAGGCCGCTCCTCCATATCTCATATAGAAAAGAAACCTAAAGAAAGTTATAGGATTTTTTGGCTCAGATGGAGTGAACAAGTTGCTCAGGATAATCTTCCCACGGACAGAAAAGATGTTGTTGAGCTCCGCCAACGACAAGGTCCAGTGGTTGTTCTTGCTAAACAACATCCATATCGACCCCTTGGATCTCCTTTTAATCCGCCCGAGTGCTACTTCTCTCCACAGAACCCCCAAAATCGTCCATCACTTCCCCGATATCCTGTCCACATTGCACCACTATATGTTCCACATCTGCAAGGCCCGTGATGATCCGCGTTGCTCCCACAAAGGTCTCATCTGCCTCCTCAAGCATATCAGCCACCTGCCCGCAAAAGGTTCCAACTGAGGCCAGAGTATAATATAAAAAGATTACTGAAAAAAGAGAATGCTTTCGGAGAATCTTATGCAAGTTTTTTCGAAAAGTTAAAGCGTTCCAGCCTGATTGAGCTGCTCCTCGGTTACACTCCAGACCCATATGCAAAAGGCTTTGATCCTACTGTACGATGCATATATCACTCTAATGTCCAAGGGCATAGCATTGAGAATTATCGTTATTTGATAAAAGAAATAGAAAGAATGATTCACGAAGGGGTAATCGTGATCAATGATAGTGGCAGGGATCATGCGAATCCTCTTGAGAACGTGTTGATTAAAGCTGATGATATTAAATATTGATGCGAAGCTGAATGGCTAAGATGCCAAGCGTGGTAATTGGAAAGATATTCCTTTTTGGCTAGCCAAGAAGGATTCTAGGTAGTTCGCTCTGATTTTCCTTCAAGTTTGTCTAGATTATTCCAGGGTTGTAATCTAGATTTTATTTTTTAGTCTGTCTAAGTGTGAAAACCTTATTATCTTATATCTTCCAATAAAATGAAATTTCTCTTCTTCATTATTCCTTATATTTTATTTTAATTTTTCTTATTTTCTTCTTTTCAGTTCTTTTTACGCTGATTCTAATGACATGGCATGCATAAGGAATCCTCAGCCCAGTCTAAAAATCAATCTGACTCCAAAACAATAAGTACAAGAGGTTCACCATTTATGGGGTTAAGTACACTCACCTGGAGAGGACGTATTGCGCCCTAACTTGGGTAACACAAAAGTTGAAACATCATCTGTCGTCATATACTACTTTTCTCATGGTTGGATCCGTTGAAGTATCAAATATCATCTGTCGATTTGGAATCCCAAAGGTAATCATCACAGATAATGATGCTAATCTTAATAGCAATTTGATCAAGGAAGTATGTCAACAGTTTAAGATTACGCATCGCAATTCTACCACATATCGTCCCAAGGCGAATGGAGCAATCGAGGCGGCCAATAAGAACATAAAGAAAATACTGAGGAAAATGGTAGAAAGTTCTAGGCAATGGCATGAAAAATTACCATTTGCACCGTTAGGTTATTGCACTACTGTTCATACTTCGGTAGGTGCAACTCCTTATTTGTTGGTATATGGCACTGAAGCTATAATACCTGCAGAAGTTGAAATCTCGTCCTTGAGGATTATCGCGGAGGCTGAGTTTGATTGATAAGAAAAGATTGGCAGTGGTGTGCCATGGTCAGTTATATCAAAAGAGAATGGCAAGAGCATACAACAAAAAGGTGCGTCCTCGGAAGTTTGAAGTAGTTCAGCAAGTGTTGAAACGTATCTTTCCAAATCAAGCTGAAGCGAAAGGAAAGTTCACCCCAAATTGGCGAGGGTCGTTCATTGTGACAAGAGTGTTATCCAATGGTGCTTTCTATCTAACATACATCAAAGGAAAATGTGTAGATATGGCCATTAACTCTTATGTAGTCAAAAGATACTATGTATGATTTTCTCTGGTTTATTGTGATTGTTTGTATTTGGCATTGTTTCGAAGACTGAAATGAAGAAGGCAATTTGTTCTGCTATTCAAACACTTTACCCGTTGTATTCCCGCTTTGAGCCTTATTTATTTTATTTCACACCCCTCTTTTGGAATCAACAACGAAAAGAAGGAAAAAGAAAAAAAATATATATAAGTGAAAAGAAAAATTGTAACAACGAGGAAAATTGGGTGAACTACGTTTTACCTGATTCCTTTTAAGGATACGTAGGCAGCTTCACGGCTTGGTCATAGGGAAACAAAAAGCGAAAGATCCCCAAGCAAGAAAACTGGGGCAGAAGTTATGCTTGTGATAAGAAATTATATTCCAAAGTTGTAATTCTAATCCACTAAGTTTGGTTTGAACTTTTGATACCCTTTTTCTTTCCAACCTTATCCAAGAATCCATATTAACATCCAAAGAAAGACCTCCCGATCAATCTTCGAGAGATGCCAAATCAAGCAAGTAAAGTTCATACCAAGGGAAACACTTCGGTTTAAGCAAGAAAATGAAAAAATGAGAGAGTCTTATTAGTGAAAACCCACAAGGGCACTGTAAGGCAACGAAAGGTGAGAGAAATGAGAGAGTCTTAGTAGTGAAAACCCTCGAAGGGCACTATAAGGAGATGAAAGCTAAGAGAAATCCAAAAATGAGAGAGTTTTATTGGTGAAACCTTCCCAAGTACCATAAGGCGGCAATGAATACAGAAAGGGGCAAATGAGATAAGGTTGACGGCGGATATCCGTCGAGGCATCAAGCAGAACAAAGATAGTGATTTGGCAAAGAATCAGGTTGTAAAAATCTTGAGGCGTGAAGCAAGACAATTAGGAATTGATTGAATTCAATAGACTAGGCTGGGTAATCCGAAATGCACAACATGATCATTGGGATCGGTTATCCCATTCAGATAAGTCCTTTTTCTTTTTCTCAAACGGTCTTCTAAAGGAAGATCTTCTCTTTCATTTTTATCTTTTGAAATCATCACATTTCTTTTATTTTTACTAAAGCTTTTTCAATGATAATTTGATTCTAACAAAATAAGAAGGAATTTCAAAGCTTGCTACCAGTTTCCAATATGGTGCAAAGCGAAGTGTGGTTAGGACAGGTCAACGATAATATGATGGGACGTAAAGGGTGTCATTGGAAATTCGAATAATGTAAGGGTTTAAGATTCCGTGAAAGGTATGGGATCAGATAAGAGGAATCAAAGTGGTAAGCAACAGTTGGGGAATTTATGGCTGAGGAGTAGTCGAAGGGTCGGAAATTCTCAACCGAGTTCAAGGCAGTCGGACAAAACCGAGCATGACAAAGAAAGAAGGGAAAACCATCCCCAGCAGGAGTATCACAACCAATCACCATACCCTAAACTAACCAATTTTTTTCTTTGTATTTGAAATAGGGACAGGAAGTGTTGTTGATAGCGGAGGAAATTTTCCGCGAAAAGAGAGCAAGTACCAAACAGCCACCAAACTGGGACAGAAAATTTTCTTTGTTTAGTTGAAGTTTTTGAAGTCATTGTCCAATTGGAGAACAAGGAACAATATTTGAAGTTTTTGAAGTCAGGCGTCCACCTGGAGAACAAGGAACAGTAGTTGAAGTTTTGAAGTCAGGCGTCCACCTGGAGAATAAGGAACAGTAGTTGAAGTTTTGAAGTCAGGCGTCCACCTGGAGAACAAGGAACAATAGTTGAAGATAGTTGAAGTCAGACGTCCACCTGGAGAACAAGGAACAATAGTTGAAGATAGTTGAAGTCAGACGTCCACCTGGAGAACAAGGAACAATAGTTAAAGAGAGTTGAAGTCAGGCGTCCACTTGGAGAATAAGGAATAATAGTTAAAGATAGTTGAAGTCAGGCGTCCACCTAGAGAACAAGGAACAATAGTTAAAAATAGTTGAAGTCAGGCATCCACCTGGAGAACAAGGAACAATAGTTGAAGATGGTTGAAGTCAGGCGTCCACTTGGAGAACAAGGAGCAATAGTTGAAGTCAGGCGTCCACCTGGAGAACAAGGAATAATAATTGAAGATAGTTAAAGTCAGGCATCCACCTGGAGAACAAGGAACAATAGTTGAAGAAAAATGAAGTCAGGCGTCCACCTGGAGAACAAGGAACAATAGTTAAAGATAGTTGAAGTCAGTCGTCCACCTGGAGAACAAGGAACAATAGTTAAAGATAGTTGAAGTCAGGCGTCCACCTGGAGAGCAAGGAACAATAGTTAAAGATAGTTGAAGTCAGGCGTCCATTGGAGAACAAGGAACAAAAGTTGAACATAGTTGAAGTCAGGCGTCCACCTGGAGAACAAGGAACAATAGTTAAAGATAGTTGAAGTCAGGCATCCACCTGGAGA
>MU664577.1:30693-50804 GCA_026770625.1 Nicotiana glauca
TCCAAAACCCTAGGTCTAGCCCTAACCCTTGATTTTATTTGATGTTCTTGGTGTTAAATCTACCTAATGTTCATGTATTTAAGCTAAGAATGAGTGGGGATCACTTACCTCAAAATGTTATGCTGAAACTTCCCCTTTTAAATCACCAAAATCGCCTAAGAGTTGAGAGAGATATGGGGGAAATGAGCTTAAGCTCGAATTAAATGAGGTTCTGACCCCCTGTGATTTCCGCTTCTGCAGAAGAAATCCCGCTTCTGCGGAAATAAACCGCTTCTGCGGAAAAGGGACAAAGGGCCTGGGCCGCTTCTGCGGTCCCTTACTCGCTTCTGCGAGTCCGCTTAAGTGGAAATCCCACCGCTTCTGCGGTTAGGGCCTGGTGCGGATGGACCGCTTCTGCGGTTTCCCCAGGGCCTGGCCCCTTCCACTTCAGCGACTAGACGACCGCATCTGCGGTCCAAGAGACGCAGAAGCGGTTATGATAGAAGCAGCAGATGTTGCTCCCTTTTAATTTCTAGCTTCGCTCGAACCTCGACCATTTGATGCTCGGGGCTCCCGAGCCCCGCCCGAGCATACCGACAAGTCTGAAATCATGAGGCGGACCTAGTCGAAACTTTGGAACACCCAAAACATTATTAAACCACGGAACGGGACCCCAAAACCAAAATCAAATCTAATGAACTTCAAGTTCTTAATTTCTTACTAACGGGTCAAAACGCCCTTAAACTACTCGGATTGACACCAAAATTTACGGGTATGTATTATATGATATTTCAAACTCGTACCAAGTGTCGAAATCAAAATCCGACCCCGATACCTATAAAACAATAATTTCTTAATTTATTTAATTCTTTGAAACTTAACTTAACAATTTTTACAAAAATTCCATTACTCGGGCTGGGGACCTCGGAATTCGATTCTGGGCACACGCCCAGGTCCCATATTTTCCCACGGACCCTTAAAAATTGTCGGATCGCGATTCCGGGTCCATTTTCCCAAAATGTTGACCGAAGTCAAACTTGGCCTTTTTTTGAAGATATTAAATGAAGCGAATAGGCTTATTCTTGCCTGAAATTCTTCTAACTTCTGAACCACCTTCCCCCGCAAGTCATAATTCAGCTAAAGCAAATACGAAAAGGATTATTTTAAGGGAACAGGGTTCGAGAATGCAAAATGACCAGTCGAGTCGTTACATCCTCCACCTCTTAAACAAACGTTCTTCCGCGAACGGATATAGAAAGGTACCTGGACTGCTGAATAAGTGAGGATATCGGCTCCGCATGTCCTCCTCGGACTCCCAGGTCGCCTCCTCGACCGGTTGGCCCCTCCACTGGACTCTCACTGCAGAAACCCTCTTGGACCTTAGCTGGCGGTCCTGCCTATCAACAATGGCAACTGGCTCCTCTTCGTAACCCAAGCTCTCATCTAACTGAATGGTATTGAAGTCCAACACATGTGAATAGTCGGCATGGTACTTCCGGAGCATCGATACATGGAAGACTGGATGGACTCCTGATAAACTGGGAGGCAATGCAAGCTCATAGGCAACCTCTCCAACTCGCCTCAACACCTCAAAGGGGCCAATAAACCTTGGGCTTAACTTGCCCTTCTTCCCGAATCTCATAATGCCCTTCATGGGCGAAACCTTCAGGAGGACTTTCTTACCAACTGCAAATGATACATCACGCGCCTTCTAATCTGCGTAGCTCTTCTTTCTGGACTGAGCAGTGCGAAGCCTTTCCTGAATCAACTTAACCTTATCCAGGGCATCTTGGACCAAATCTGTACCAAGCAACTTAGCCTTACCAGGCTCGAACCATCCGATAGGAGAACGACAACACCGACTATACAATGCCTCATACGGGGCCATCTCTATGCTGGAATGGTAACTGTTATTATATGCAAACTCTTCCAAGGGAAAAAACTGATCCCACTGCCCTCCAAAGTCGATCACACATGCTCTAAGCATATCCTCTAAAATCTGAACTGTCCGTCAGTCTGAGGATGAAATGCCGTGCTAAGCTCCACGCGGGTCCCAAACACTCGCCGTACAGCTCTCCAGAAATGGGAAGTGAACTGAGGGCCTCTGTCTGATATGATGGAGACCAGTACACTGTGCAATGTCACTATCTCCCGAATGTAAATCTAGGCATACCTCTCTACCGTATAAGTAGTCGCCACTGGAATGAAAGCGGCAGACTTGGTCAATCTATCCACAATAATCCACACCTTTCTGCTGAGTCCGCGGCAACCCAACTACAAAATCCATGGTGATGCGCTCCCACTTCCATTCCGGAATGGGCATATGCTGAAGTAGGCCACCTGGCTTCTGGTGCTCATACTTGACTTGCTGGAAATTTAAACATCTAGCTGCATACTCCGCAATGTCCTTCTTCATCCTCCGCCACCAGTAGTGCTGTCTCAAGTCACGGTACATCTTCGTAGCACCTGGATGAATGGAGTACCTCGAACTGTGGGCCTCATCTAGAATCCTCTCTCTCAAGCCATCAACATTAGGAACACATACACGGCCCTGGAGCCGTAATACACCATCCACGCCAATAGAAACCTCCTTGGTGCCTCCCTGAAGCACCGTCTCTCTGAGGATTGCCAGATGCGGATCATCAAGCTGTCGGGCCTTAATCTTCCCCAACAACGAAGACTGAGCAACCACACATGCTAGGACCCGGCTGGGCTCTGAAATGTCCAATCTCATAAGTCTGTTAGCCAGGGACTGAATGTCCAAAGCTAGTGGCCTCATCTCTGCAGGAATGAATACCAAGCTACACATGCTCTCCGCCTTCCTACTCAAGGCATCCGCAACCACGTTCGCCTTGCCTAGGTGATAAAGAATGGTAATGTCGTAATCCTTCAGCAACTCGAGCCACCTGCGCTGTCTCAAATTAAGGTCCCTCTACTTGAACAAATGTTGCAAGCTGCGATGGTCTGTATACACCTCACATGATACCCCATATAAATAATGCCTCCATATCTTAAGAGCATGAACAATCGCCGCCAACTCTAGATCGTGCACAGGGTAATTCTTCTCATGAACCTTCAGCTGACGAGAGGCATATGCAATAACTCGCCCCTCCTGCATCAATATACACCCCAAGCCAATGCGAGAAGCGTCGCAATATACTTTATAAGTCCATGAACCGGAAGGCAATACAAGAACTGGTGCCGTGGTCAAAGCCGACTTGAGCTTTTGAAAGCTCTCCTCACAATCATCGGACCAACAGAATGGGGCCCCCTTTTGGGTCAATCTGGTCAGAGGTGATGCAATGGATGAGAAGCCCTGAACAAATCGCCGATAATATCCTGCTAACCCCAGGAAGCTCCTGATCTCGGTCACTGAAGTAGGGCGTGGCCAACTCTGAACTGCCTCGATCTTCTTGGTATCCACCTTATTACCCTCTCCTGACACGATATGCCCCAAGAATGCCACTGACTCTAGCCAAAACTCACACTTGGAGAATGTAGCATAAAGCTTCTACTCTCGCAAGGTCTGGATCACTACCCTCAAGTGCTGCTCGTGCTCCCCTAGGCTACGTGAATACACCAAGATGTCATCAATGAAAAAAATGACGAAAGAATCAATATAGGGCCTGAACACTCTGTTCATCAAATCCATAAACGCTGCTGGAGCATTAGCTCTAGCGCGTCATTCAGCAATTTGAGGCTATGAGCAGCTTCATTTCAGGTATATCGACTTGTGTGTATGGTCGGAATTGAAATTCAGGAAGATCAGAGTTAAATTTAAATGAAAATTCTCATTTTAGAAGCCTTAAGTTGGAGAAAATGGCTAAGATTGGAATTTTGAGTGAACGACCTCGGAATCAAGATTCGAAGGTTCCAGCAAGTTCAAATGATGATTTCAGACTAGGGCGTATGCTTGGATCGGATTTTGGATAACCCAGGAGCGTTTTGGCGCCTATTGTGGAAGTTAGCATTTTAGAAGAAATTTTTTAAGTTTGGTTTGAAGTGCATTTCGGTGTTATCGATGTCCATTTGGAATTTCGAGACTGGGAGTAGCTCCGTATGGTGAATTCGGAGGTCCGTAGGTCATTTTGAAGCCATTTGGCTTAAGATAGAAATTTGAGAGTTTTTGAGAAGTTTGACCGGAAGTGGACTTTTTGATATCGGGGTTGGAATCTGATTTTGAAAGTTGTAATAGGTCCGTAATGCCAAATATGACTTGCGTGCAAAATTTGAGGTCAATCGGACGTGATTTGATAGGTTTAAATATCAGAAGTAGAAGTTTAAAATTTTGAAGGTCATAAAGCTCGAATCGGGGTGTAATTCATGGTTTTAGCGTTGTTTGATATGATTTAAGGCCTTGACCAGGTCCGTAATGTGTTTTGGGATTGGTTGGTAGGCTTGGTTGAGGTCCCGGGGGCCTCGGGTGGATTCCGGGTGTAGAAAATGGATTTTTGGGAAGGCTGAGGTTTGTTGGTTGCTGGTATTTACGCTTTTACGGAAATGGGACCGCAGAAGTGGCCCCGTAGAAGCGGTAGAGGGAGCCACAGAAGCAGATTTGTTCGAAGGTTCGTGGACCGCAGATGCGGTCAAGGTTCCGCAGAAGCGGGACGGCATCTGCGGAAGTGGATATCGCACAAGTGAAAAGGGGCAGTCAGGGCGCATCGCAGAAGCGGCTGTTAACCGCACCTGCGGAACCGCAGAAGCGGTCCAGTGTCCACAGGTGCGGAAATGATTGGGGCAATGAGGTTTTTAAAATTTGGGGTTGAGTTCATTTCAACCCCATTTTTCTTCCATTTGAGTTGATGGGGAGAAACTTTGAGGCGCCATTTTCGTCACTTGTCAGGAGGTAAGTAATTTATGCTAGTTTTGAGTTTAATACAAGGTTTATACATGGATTTGGGCATGAAAATTGTAGAAAAACTTGGGGTTTGAGAGAAGACCTAGAAAATTAGTATTCTTAAATTTTGATCACGATTTTGAGTATGGAAGTAAGAGAAAATCATATATTTGAGTTCGTGAGTTCATGGGTAAACTTTATCTTCGAGAAATTTCGAATTTCGGGCTCGTGGGCCCAAGGGCATTTTTGTCAACTTTTCGTTCGGGGTTAGGAATTGTTACAAAACAGGTTGTAAAGTTTGATTGAGCATATATTAATGGATTTGTATAATCATTGACTAGTTTTAGAGCATTGTGCATTGGTTTAAGTTTTCAGAGGAATGTAGAATGCTGGTTATGAGTCTTCGGAGCGAGGTGAGTCTCCTTTCTAACCTTGTAAGAGGGAATGGTCCCCATAGGTGAAATAATTGATTATGTGCTCCTATTTGTGGGGACTACGCACGCACGAGGTGACGAGAGTCCGTGCATAGCTACTATTATGCTATTTTCTGGGTTATCCAGGACCCAAAAGCATGCTATACTTCGAATATTTGTGTCACGCCCCGAAATTCGAGGAGCGCGACCGGCGCTCAATCGAGTAAACCCGACTGAGCAAGCCTGCTATGTTTCATTCTACCCAAACTAGTTCATAAATAAAGAGGGGATATTATCCCATTTAATAAAACGCAAAGAAATTTGTCGTTAGCAACCCTCATTTCATTCTTGCTAATTGCTTCATTTAGTTTTCAAAATATTACAAGTTTACAAATTTAATGAAAAACATGCTTATCAAGTACCAACATTTCTAGCCCGGACTCCCAACATCAACCACCACCCACAATAGTCTACAGAGCCTCTAAATACAAGATAAGAGCAATAGAGAAATGTCGGCAACAAGACTCCGGCTATACCTCAAAATGTATTCAGAAAGTGAACAAAAGATACATAACATGACCCCGGGATGGAGTGGGGCTCACCAACACAGCTGACAAAAATTAGAGGAGGTGCTACTGTCGGTGGACTGGAGTACCTGCAATAGAACCACCTACAATCATAACACGAATGTAGCGCCCCAGGCAAAAGGGATGTTAGTGCCGTCGAATAGCACTAGTATGTAAGGCTAACAGTCCTATTTCAGAATAGAATATCCATACAAGAAAAGAATCCACAAATAGTAAGTCAAGATCAACAATATTCTAAAACCCAATTTTGAAACATGTTAGTCATCTAGTTTATGAAACTAAAATATATATTTTTTGTTTGGTTGGGAGATCTCTAGCACCGATATAAGTTTTACCACCGTCTTTGTTAGCACGAAGTCCGATCACGACCCGATCGGCTAGGTCTTCCCTTTAGAGACATGTACCAAATCATAAATTTCCAGTTTTTTGAATTCCCAGATCTCAAATTTCCAGATTGTTGATTTCCAGCACAATACCACCATGTGTGTGGCATGGCGTCCGATCACGGCCCGATCGGCTAAGCTGCCTTCCCACATATGCCGTGTGGGTTGGCGTTACCAAATTACAATGTTACCAAGATCATCCCAGTTAAGGGGAATAAGTACGATCCACCCCTACACCGGCACGTGTAGTTTCAAGAATGAGTATGATGACCCACCCTTCCTCGGTGTTTCTAAAGATACTCCCAAAAACATATTTGATTCAATTTAGTATTGCACACAATTGTAGTATAAATACAAGTATACGAATATATCATAAACGCAACCATGCTTACCTCAATATCCTTCACAATTTATAGATTCCAATTAGTATTTCCAGTCACCAACGTCAACAGTATTTCCTTGGCTCATTTGGCCATTCACAAGATTCTTTATTCCTGGCACGGTGGCCGTATTCAATTTTTTTCGCATTTTCATCCCTTTATTTTCAAAGATCACCAACCAATATCAATGTACCAAATATTTCGGAAATTATGTATTTTCGAATTCAACCGAGATAGAATCATCAAGCATAAGGGACTCTTCCTAAAGAGGAATATACCAACCAACAATTATATTACACATTGATCGTATCTATAAGGCAAAGCATTATATAAAACAACCACTTATGGGCATAGTTCGGGTACAAGACCTTTAGGCCATTCTACTTTTGGAAGTTAGTTCATAAGATTTGAGACTTATTTCATAATTGTTTCACACTTCCTTATTCGATTCATTTCCATATGTCATTACATCTCATCAACAAGTAGACCAAGTAGACATAATTAACCAAGTCATTTAGTACACACAATAGCAACTAGGAGCATTAAACAGAGCAATTCTTCTCACCCAATTAGCATGCTAAACTTCATATAAGATGCGACTCAGGACTATACAATTTTGGTAGGTAAACCACACTTAAAATTACAAACAATATGGAATTCACTTCCGAGAGAGAAAGTTTAGCCTACATACCTCGATTGAGCTTTCCTTAAATCCTACTACACCCCGAGACTCTTAGCAAAGTCAATCTCTTAGGAACATGACAAATCGAACCACAAATTTGAGAGGTGATCATATTTCTAATTCATTTGAGCATATTTTCAAACACTAAGTGGGTATCATGCTTTTAAAACCATGTTGTGAAAGATCCTACCATCCCTCATCCCATCCTTAGCTCAAGACCTAACAAAATACTCTTAAGAACTCATGCATGAAAGATATCCACTTCTATCCTCATCAATTACCCTTCTAATGGTCTATCCTCGTTATATCTAGAAAGTAAGAGCTTGGATTATAGACCCTTACCTTTTAGGAAGATGACCAAGGTGCCTTTCTTGACAAATCTTCAAGGTTTAAGCAAGATCTTTAGGAGAAATATTGATGAAGAACCCCTTCTCCCTCTAGTACCCCTTCTCTCTCTCTAAATGTATCAGAAAATAAGCCTAAAATGAAGGGTAGGGTGTAATATATCGACATGGGGTCGGGTTATAAAAATAGGAAAATTAACCCTACGATGTCAGGTCTGCTATAGCATAATGGACCACAGAACGCGAATGCTGGCCCATAATGCACCGCAAAATCAGCGTCCAAAACTGGGCTACACTGGTCCAATCTACGACCTGATTTGCGACCGCAGATCAAAAATGCGGACCGCATAATGGACATTGAGATCGCAAATATGACACAGTATCGCATTTTTCCAGCCTTTGGCAATTTGGTCATAACTTTGTGTAGAAATGTCCAAATGACAAATGGTTTAAAGCGTTGGAAGCTAGACTCAAAGACCTTTCATATGATAGGTTGTTAATCACATAAAACCTCATAAATATTTAGATATGATCGTTCAAAGTGGAGCCTTGTGCGAATCCATTTGAAATTTTAGCCTATTATGAAATTTTTCCCATTTGGCATACACTTAGGCTTCCATTTGGACCTCACATCACTTACCTTAAGACTTATACACATATTTACCAAGTCTAATTGATTTCCACCATGTTAATAGCACATAAAATATCATAATTAGCCTATATAGCATCACGAAGCATAGTTTTCTTAGCGAAATTTTTCGGGGCCTTAAAATTTGTAATCTTATGGATAGTTGAATTGCTTAAACCACATCAAAATAGTAAATGAATTTTTAACAGGATCTGAACCTCATTTTCTTAAATTGTTAAAAGAGAATTAGCTTTGCTTTGAATAATTGCCCCATGTTGGCTTCTTGATTGAATGTCTCTATGTGTTTATTTTGGAACGGGCCAAACGCCTCAGCAGATTAAATAGATGCATCTATAGGCACACTGTCGACCCTCGGTAAGTGCACATTTCTTTTCTGTTGGAGCGGGCCGTCGCCTCGGCATGATTTGCGCATGATTTATATATCGTTGCCTGAGAATTTTATACGTTGATGCTGCCTTCCATGGCTTGATATAAATTGATAAAATGAAGAAAAGTAAACCTTGAAAATCCTTTATTATTTGTTGGAGGTGTATTGCCTGTTCACCGGATTTGTGAGTTAGAACCGATATATAAAATCCCTGATTTCCTCACACATTTAGTATATTATTATTGGACCACTAGTAAGTGTCAAAGTTGACCATCTCGTCTCTACTTCTTCTAGACTAGGCGGGATACTCATTGAGTACACGTTATTTACGTACTCATACTACACTTTTGTGCATTTTTGTTGCACAAGTATATGCATCTCTAGCAGCCTATTGGGCGTAGCAGCGCGGAAGATTCTGGGACTAGGTGAGCTGCATTATTCAAGGCGACATGCAACTAGTGTAGTTCCTTTCAGCATTTTTATATTTATTCCTTGTCCACTGTATTTTGGACAGATGTTGTATTTTAATTTCCTTATCAATTAGATGCCCATGCACTTGTGACACCGGGTTCTGGGATGGTTTTCGAAAGATGTGTACTAATAGTTATTACTTAAATTGAATTGAAGTAGAGATTGTTTTAATTATGAAAAATGGAAAGAAAAATCCTAGATTTTCAAATGTATTAAAAGAGGATTTAATTGATAATTTAGTTGGCTTGCCTGACAGAGGTGTCCGGCGCCACCACGACCCTTAGTGGATTTTGGGTCGTGAAAACATGGTATCATAGCACTAGGTTCCCGTCGATCTCACAAGTCATGAGCAAGTCTAGTAAAGTCTCGCAGATCGGTACGGAGACGTCTGTACTTATCTTCGAGAGGCTATAGGGCTGTTAGGAGTACTTCCCTTCTTGATTTCCTTATCATGCGGTTCAATTCCTTTGAGGTTTATGCTTTTGATTTCTTCCTACTCAATCTTATGTGAGCGCTTGTTATAAATCGAAAATTGAACGATTGTAATGGCACTACAAATGTGGTGTGGGATGATTCTCCCGGTATAGTTGATTGGACTATTATAGTCGCCTTATGGAAGGATATTCTAGTGTTCAACTCAGTAACAGAACTTTTAAGAGCCTTAAGGCTAGGCACAGGTTTCCACGATGCTTATGAGCGATTATTCCACAGTATTGTTGTGATGGTAGGATATTTGCCCACATGTCTGGGCAGTGAATGACTTGAAGGGAGGTTTACTCAGTGTGTAATCAAGGGATTCAGTATTTTATTCCCGGCAAAGGAAAAATAGTCATACTAAGGATGGTTGGATGTGGGTTGGTAGAAGTGATGAGACTTCATAATTGCAAGCGTGGAGGAGTTCTCCTCTATATTGGGGTATTGTTGTCCTAATTGGACGTACTAAGTTTGTCGATGTTATAATCTGCTACAATTCGCCTTTATGGCAGGATATTATGAAATAGTATTAGAGATACGACTGTCAGATATCGCATGGTGCGGTGGTTTAAGATTGAATTAGTATTTCAAATATTGACGATTCGAGAAAGATGACATTCGGAAAAGTTTAAAGTTAGTACCAAATTATGGATTCAAGTTCCAAGAAGATACATTTTATTAAGGCAACAATGGAGCAACAAAGATGAGAAAACATGTGGGAAATGTAAGGCGGAGTTTTGAACTTCTAAGCAGCCAGGTATAAGAAACGTAGGTCAAGCAGTTGATTAAAGGAGCGAGTTTGCCCAAAATTGGAGACTGGCAGAGCTGTGTAAGTCTTGGTAATAAAATGACGATGCTCCTTAAGGAGAGTTTGGAACGATTTGAGAATACTGGTGGTTGGTTATTGGGGTCTACGAGCCTAATTTGAAGTAGGGATTCTTGTGCGACTGGAGATTTAGTATAACGAAAAAGAGCCGCTTAAATGAAGAAGGATGCAGCATAAATTTGAACTGGAAGGATGTGGTCGCACATTTAAATGATGTCCACGAGGGGTAAATGGACCCGTGCAACTGGAGAGTGAGCTCAGACTCAGGGAGGGTCATTGATGTCGTAGTAATTGTACCCTATGCAGCAGTGTGGGAAGATACTAGGGAGAGCCTTCTATAGGCGGGTTACCCAAGTGAGCAGGTTAGCAGTCGCGTGATTAGCGAGGCTTCTGCGAAGAATTTTATCGGTTATGTAGTAAAGAGATCGGTCGTGCAAATGTAGTGGGCGAATTAGAGTATAAAAGAATGGGGTTTTGCAGAAAGAATCTGAGAATTTATGCGGTTAATCGTGCAAGGTTATGTCGATGGAAGCTAGGGAATCTTGGTGAATTCCAGAGTTGTGAAATAATGGCTTCAAGCTAAGTGGGAGAGTCCACCTCTTATGATGGGGTTGCAGAGTTAACTACTCGTGAGGTTTCAGGTTATTAGCATATTGTTGGGCTATTTCAGCTACAGGGAAAAAAACCATAAGTGGTAATTTGGGCAAAAGAATTATTAAAAGTGGGCTATCGTTGGCTTTACTGGATCATGCTCAAACTTGGGGGAAGGATTCAGGATTTTGCTTTGTGTAGATGCGGGTTCCAAGGGAAGTGATTCGGCAGGTTCTGTGCCAAGGGGGTACTCGTGTGATAGGAGACTCATGGAGTTGATTATATTCGGGGCCAAGTAAGAGCGGGTGGCTCTCAACAACGGTCATGGTAAATTCACGAGATGAGGTGTGATGCCTAATGATTTCGAGCATATAATTACGGGTAAAAGAATCAAGCTTGTTAGCAACCTATGAGAAGAGGCACAAAATGATCTGTGATGTTTTGGCTTGCAGTGTGGCATTTGGGAGGTACGGAATAATTTGTGGGATTCGAGACGGCATAGTCTCGTGATTCAAGGTCACTCGGAATAAGTGCAGATGGAGTATACTACGTATTGAATGGAGTTGGTATTATTTCCAAGGCAATCAAGGATAAATTGGAAGAAGATAGATTAGTTAGCCATAATTTAGTTGGCATATTGGCAGTAGAGATCAGCTCTTTCAACGTGATTAAGTTAAGCAAGTGATCTGTGGCAGTGCGTATGAGGCTTGTCAGCCACCGTAATTGATATTATTCTGAAGCATTCTACTTTTATGGCTTCTTAAGTGGAAGCGGATTCCGGAAGGGCTATGGTGGCTTGGACCACTACTTAGAGATTTGCATATCCTACGGTTATGGAAATTTACCTATGTGTTTCTATAATTCTCCTGAAGTGAGTTAAGTGAAAAGTTCTTATATGATGAAGTGTTAAAATATTAATGATTTTGGAGTTACAATGAAAATCGTGTTCTATCGTATGTTGGCACGTTGGGTGCAGTGAGTAACATGGAAATTCGAAGTGAGGATCGAGGTTGCAGTTCGATGTTGGTAAGGATGTCATGAGCTTGGATGAGCAAGAAAAGTGTGGAATGTTTAAAGTAAATTGGTATTGTATTCAGCATCACCTGAGATCGATGTGTTGAGAAAGAGGCTTTGCATCCTGGTTAGGGATTCTTTACCGCTTTTCAGCATTAGAGCGGTTGATGGTTTAGGTGTGCGGACCCGTTATTCATTCCGAAAGATTGTGGGAGCGTGTCCCACGGGGATATTGCATAAGTGATACATGTAGTCACTTGATTGACTAAAGATTTAAACCAAGTATGAGGATTATGGTAATATCATTAATTTGAGAATTTAGGCCTGGAGGGCACTTTGTTTATTGGGTTATGAACCGAGGAGGTTGCTCCGGTTATGATGGTTGTTCTTATGTGTTATGAGGAAAAGGGAGTTACTATGGACCTTTGAAAGGTTATTATCCAAGTTGGTGCAATCAGAAATCGGCTTAAGATCAGTGGATTGATTTGCATATGAACAGGGCTTTATATCAGTCTAGTTGTGTTCGTCTCAGCGAGCGTTCCTTATGAAGGAAGAGTCGGGGTGTTACTTTGTCATCCGTTATTCCAAGTAATGATGTATTGTGTCGTATGAGTTGTGAGACGGCTTGGTAAATTTTTATCTGTTGAGGATCGGCGTAGAAATAATGTGTTATGAGCAAGATGGCTCTTGAGATTTAGATTGTATATCGCACCCTCGTTGTGCTTGGGTTTTGTAGCTTATGGCGCTATATGTTCCCTCGGGGATGTTATTATGCATTTAGCATGCTTATGACCGATATTAGGTATTTTGTTGTAATGAGCAAATTTGGCTTGATGTGCATCTCCTTATGTAAGTTCTATGTGTGGATCGGGTGGCACGCCGCCATGGGTATGTTATATAGATCGGGTTGCACGCCGCAACAGTGTGATGTTCAGTACAGTTCCCGTATTTGCCTTATGTGTTTTGTTTCCCATTTTTCGAGGGAAGCTCATTCTAGCTATGAGCCCGCGTCGCATGTATGATTCGCGAGCGGGGTGTCCGTTTAGCATGTTGCCTGCGTCGCATGTATGATTCGCGAACGGGGTGTCCATTTAGCATGTTGCCTGCGTCGCATGTATGATTCGCGAGCGGGGTGATTAGATATCCTTTTCAGAGTTTGTTTCCTTTTGTATCACATTCTAATTGGTGGCCTATTGGCACATTGTGGCATCATATGAGACTTCTGATTATGTCTGGGGTGGCTTATTGCATGAGCGGTTCGTACTGGGTGAGACTAGATTTTTGGATTTAGGATCAGTGCAATCTGAGTATATGAAGTATATTATGGACATAAGGCCATTATTTGGTCCTGTATGAGGTGATGGTTTTGTCAGGGGTATAGACCCAGTGATTTGTTGACTCGGCAGTTGGTTATGAATATCGGCGCATCTCTTCCGTCGTGGTGTTATTGTAAGAATTAGAGCAAAACCTATGTAGGTCATGAGGTGCAATGGGAGTCTCATATTCATGGAATTTTGATTTATTGATCAGAGAAAGTTATGATAATCCTATGAGTAAAGTGGTGCAAGTTGTAAATTCAGCAAAGTTATGCAGTCACGTCTGGGTGCAGCGTGTAGTTATTGATATGATGATCGTATATTGGAAACAGGCCTGGCATAGAATTGCGGATATTGGAATTGGGCCCTAAGGCTTATTTGCTTGAATAAAAAGGGAATGTCTTCAGAATTTATCGAGATAATGTGCTCAACTAAGTTGTGGTAGCACGGGAAGGTGCAAGGGGTGTTAGACAGTGATTTTAGACTACTTCAATTTAGTTCTCAGAACGTTCGAGGACGAACGTACATTTAAGTGGGAGAGAATGTAACGACCCGACCGGTCATTTTGAGCTCTAGCACGTCCTTCAGCGGTCTGAGGCCATGAGCAGCTTCATTTCAGGTATATCGACTTGTGCGTATGGTTGGAATTGAAATTCAGGAAGATCAGAGCTAAATTTAAATGAAAATTCTCATTTCAGAAGCCTTAAGTTGGAGAAAATGGCTAAGATTAGAATTTTGAGTAAACTACCTCGGAATCAAGATCCGAAGGTTCCAACAGGTTCGAATGGTGATTTTGGACTTGGGCGTATGCCCGGATTGGGTTTTGGATAATCCGGGAGTGTTTTGGCACATATTGTGGAAGTTAGCATTTTAGAAGAAATTTCATAAGTTTGGTTTGAAGTTCATTTCGGTGTTATCGATGTACATTTTGAATTTCGAGACTGGGAGTAGCTCCGTATGGTGATTCTAGAGTTGGGAGTGCGATCGGAAGTGAATTCGGAAGTCCGTAGGTCATTTTGAAGCCATTTTGCTAAAGATAGAAATTTGAGGGTTATTGAGAAGTTTAACCGGAAGTGGACTTTTTGATATCGGAGTCGGAATCTGATTTCGAAAGCTAGAGTAGGTCCGTAATGCCAAATATAACTTTTGTGCAAAATTTGAGGTCAATCGGACGTGATTTGATAGGTTTAAACATCAGAAGTAGAAGTTTGAAATTTCGAAGTTCATAAAGCTCGAATCGGGGTGTAATTCATGGTTTTAGCATTGTTTGATACGATTTGAGGCCTCGAGCAGGTCCGTAATGTATTTTGGGATTGGTTGGTACGCTTGGTTGAGGTCCCAGGGGCCTCGGGTAGATTCCGGGTGGTTAACGGATCGAAAATAGATTTTTGGGAAGGCTGAGGTTTGCTGGTTGCCGGTATTTCCGCTTCTGCGGAAATGGGACCGCAGAAGCAGCCCCGCAAAAGTGGTAGAGGGAGCCGCAGAAGCGGGACCGCAGTTGCAGAAGTGGATATCTCAGAAGCAAAAAAGGGGCGGCCAAGGCAGATCGCAGAAGCGGCTGTTGACCGCACCTGCGGAATCGCAAAAGCGGTCCAGTGTCCGCAGGTGCGGAAATGACTAGGGCATTGAGGTTTTTAAATTCCAGGGTTGAGTTCATTTCAACCCCATTTTTCTTCCATTTGAGTCGATGGGGAGGAGCCTTGAGGTGCCATTTTCGTCACTTGTCATGAGGTAAGTAATTTATGCTAGCTTTGAGTTAAATACAAGGTTTATACATGGATTTAGGCATGAAAATTGTAGAAAAACTTGGGGTTTGAGGGAAGACCTAGAAAATTAGTGTTCTTGAATTTTGATCAAGATTTTGAGTATGGAAGTAAGAGATAATCATATATTTGAGTTCGTGAGTTCATGGGTAAACTTTATCTTCGAGAAATTTTGGATTCCGGGCATGTGGGCCCAAGGGCATTTTTGTCAACTTTTCGTTCGGGGTTAGGAAATGTTACAAATTGGGTTGTAAAGTTTGATTGAGCATATATTAATGGATTTATATAATCATTGGCTAGTTTTGTAGCATTGTGCGTTGGTGCAAGTCTTCGGAGGAATGTAGAATGTCGGTTATGAGTTTTCGGAGCTAGGTGAGTCTCCTTTCTAACCTTGTAAGAGGGAATTGTCCCCATAGGTGAAATAATTGATTATGTGCTCCTATTTTTGGGGGCTACGCACGTACGAGGTAACGAGAGTTCGTGCGTAGCTACTATTATGCTATTGTCCGGGTAGTCTAGGACCCAAAAGCATGCTATACTTCGAATATTTGTAATCTTATGGATAGTTGAATTGCTTAAACCACATCAAAATAGTAAATGAATTTTTAACAGGATCTGAACCTCATTTTCTTAAATTGTTAAAAGAGAATTAGCTTTGCTTTGAATAATTGCCCCATGTTGGCTTCTTGATTGAATGTCTTTATGTGTTTATTTTGGAATGGGCTGAACGCCTCGGCAGATTAAATAGATGCATCTATAGGCGCGTCGTCGACCCTCGGCAAGTGCACATTTCTTTTCTGTTGGAGCGGGTTGTCGCCTCGTCATGATTTATATATTGTTGCCTGAGAATTTTATACGTTGATGCTGCCTTCCATGGCTTGATATAAATTGATAAAATGAAGAAAAGTAAACGTTGAAAATCCTTTATTATTTGTTGGAGGTGTATTGCCTGTTCACCAGCTTTGTGAGTTAGAACCGATATATAAAATCCCTGATTTCCGCACACATTTATTATACTATTATTGGACCACTAGTAAGTGTCAAAGTTGACCATCTTGTCTCTACTTCTTCGAAATTAAGCGGGATACTCATTGATTACACGTTGTTTACGTACTCATACTGCACTTATGTACATTTTTATTGCACATGTATATGCATCTCTAGCAGCCTACTGGGCGTAGCAGCGCGGAAGATTCTGGGACTAGGTGAGCTACATTATTCGAGGCGACACGCAAATAGTGTAGTTCCTTTCAGCAATTTTATATTTATTCCCTGTTCACTGTATTTTGGACAGATGTTGTATTTTAATTTCCTTATCAATAGATGCCCATGCACTTGTGACACCGGGTTCTGGGATGGTTTTCGAAAGATGTGTACTAATAGTTATTACTTAATTTGAATTGAAGTAGAGATTGTTTTAATTATGAAAAATGGAAGGAAAAATCTTAGATTTTCAAAAGTATTAAAAGAGGATTTAATTGATAATTTAGTTGGCTTGCCTGACAGAGGTGTCCGGCGCCACCACGACCCTCAGTGGATTTTGGATCGTGACAAGGAGAGTCTCATTTGAAAATTTCTTCGATAGTGCAAAGACTCTATTCGTATACATACCGAGATAAAACCTTGCTATCAACTCTTTGATCAATGAAACTCGCGAACAAATTGAATAAAATTTGTGCGCTGAAGTTTTCTCAAAATTCAGCCTAGAAATAAACGGAACAAGGAAAACAATTTCCTTGTCAAAAATATATAATCTCTTGAATATTTGTGCGGCTCATGCACCTCCGCTCCTTTTTCCGTAACCCTCTCGTATTTGATAATATGTATATACATACATGAACTTGTAACACTTTTCCAATAGGACAAGGAGAAGTTAGAGGCGTTGATTTTTCCTTGTAAAAGTCCACCCCAAAATTGGAATTATGGAATTTTTTTATTTGGAAAAATTGAATCTCATTCTAAATAGAATTTGTGTTGGCTGACACGTCCTTTAGGACTTACGTTGATCCAATTCAAAGTTGGATTCAACTTTTCAATCCTTTTATTCAAATTTCATATACATTCTTTTATTCATATTTCATATACATTCTTATACGAAGAATATATATATATATATATAATAAGGGGGAATATAAATATAAGAAAATACGGAAAATACGGAAACTAAAAATAAGAAATAAATACTGAGTAAAATAAAAACACAGAGTATAACGCAAAAGATTAAACTATTGTTTTAAACTATCCCTCTTTTAAGTAGTCTTATCTATTAGTTATGATAAACTTTAAGCAATATATATTCAGACACAGTCTCTATATATTTAAAGGTATTAAATCTAACTTAAAGCATTAACTATCCTCACAGCATAACTAAGTAGTCTCGGCACTATTCCTAACAACGCCTATTCACGGCTAACAGGATTCACGGCCAACTACAGTATACTTCTCTTGGATCTTAATGTTTAAATTATCTTAATAACTCTAAATAGACATAGAGTGTCTAAACATATATTATGACTTAAAAGTTAAAAACATATTTAACAGATAATTTTCTCTAAAAGGGATAACAGAAAATTTAGCTACTCATGGTAATAATATAAACACACATAGCTTTATTAAACATAATAAAAACTTACATAATAAGGCTTTCTCTGGGAAATTCTTTGCACAAAATATTTAAAGAAAACTCTCAATACTACTGAAAGAACTCTAAAACTTAGAGAGAAGGAAAATTTTCTTGATGCCTTCAACTAAAACTAATGCTCTTTATATAGTAGAGCTACAAGGACTAAAGTGCAAAAAATAAAAATTATTTTACAATCTAAGGACCTCTATTATTGGTAAGTGGGGTCTTTGTCTTTTTGTTCATTTAATTTTCATCCGTTCCTTTTCCTGCTTTTTCTTTTTGACTTTTACTCCTCTTATCTTTATTTCCTGCTTTTTCTTTTTGACTTTTACTCCTCTTATCTTCTACTTTCTTCTTTTGTCATTTTCTACCGACACTTACTGTTCATTATCTTCTCCATTTGGTTCTTGTTCTTCTTCATCTTCTCCTCTTCTCTTTCTTCGTTTGAAAAATATTTCTTCCATTTCTTCATCATTTTCTAAATTCGTTTCACATTCTGGTATATCTCTAATTTCGCAATGAGGACATATGTGCTTTATATTTTTCTTTATCATTCTATATCTATTCATTAATTCACATAAAATTGCTCCTGTCTCCTTTGAGGTTAAGGGGTATGTTAAATCTGTTGTAGAATGTTGATCTTTATATACTGGGTTTAGTATGTCGCACATCCAATCTTCTATCGGCTCTTCTATTTTGTCTTGTTGTCTTGGATTCTTTGTAGAGGAATAGATCATTGTATTTTTTCTGTTAAGATATATCCATTTGTCTCTGTTGTATGTTTGTAGTTCTTCAAAAATGACCTTCAAGCCATATGCTCTCTTCTCTTTTATTATTGTGTTTACTTCTTGGACACTGCATAATTCTTGAATTTTGTTTTCATATTCTAACATCTTTGATGTTAATCCAATTTTGATTAACTGTATTTTTGGTAAAATGGCCTTTTTTGGATAAGTTACTTCGGCCATAGCTGTGTAGAATCTGACATACATAAATCTCGTTTTTGATGTCATTTGAAATTTCTTGGCTGCTTCTGTAATTTCTGTTCCAAGACACTCTATATCTTCTGGTGCTATAATATACATTGAATGTAGTAGACCATATTTAAATGCTTCTGTTACCAATCTTTTTTCTGTATTTGGTAGTGCTATCAATTTGTTTATCCTTTCTGCTGAGTTAATTCTGAAATCTTCATTGTTTATATTTTGATTTAATAAATTGATCATAACTGTAATATTTTGTAAATATTTATCTACGATCTCCATTCTTTCAAAATTTTGTTTTTCTACCTTCGTCCATTTTCCTCAAATTTCTCCTTGAATCACCATATCTCTATACTTTGGCTTTTCATCTATCTTCTCTTTTCCTTTTGAGTTTTTTCTAGCTGATGACTCTGTAATTATTTCTGAGGTTTCTTCTTTTTGTATCTTCATTTCTCTGACTTGCTTAATTTCTTCTTTCATTTGTTAGTTCTCGATCTTTATTTCTTCCATTGCTTTTGCTAGGTTGTTGATTGCTGCTAATATGTCTTCCATCTCTTGTTAAGTAATCTGCAATAAAATTTTTCTTAGTATCAATATATTCTAAATTAAATTCGAATTTTGCCATTTCTGAAAGTATACTAAGGATGTTTCTTGTTTGTATTTTATCTTTAACATTTCTATTTTTTATCCATTGATAGGACACTAAGTTATCTGTTCTAATTATAATTTTCTCCTTCTGTAATATATAACTGATTAGCTTTTAAGGCGTAGTAGATTGCTAGTAATTCTTTTCGGTTTATTTCCCATTTTTCATGTTGCTCTTTCCATGTTCTTGAATGGTATCTGCATATTGTTTCTTCTTTTGATTTTGGACATTTAAATTTAAGTATGCTAGCATATGCTTCCTTGCTTATATCTGACTCTATTACCCATATATATTTTGTTGCCTTATCTGGGTATCTTTGTGGTTTTATATTTTTTAAACAGTAATCTATAATTTCCTTGACTTCTTTTGTATCTTTTTCTGTCCATTGCCATATCTGTTCATCTTTTGTTCCTAACTTTTTTTGGATTTTTCTTATTTTTACTGCTAAATTTGGGACAAAACTTCTTATCTGGTTTAATAACCCGAGTAAGGATTGTAGATCTCTTTTGTTGTTGCATATTGATTTTTGTTCTATCATTTTTTGACTATATGTTCTTGTATTTCTACTCCATGCATATCTATTTTCATTCCCAAAAGTTCTATTTTTTCTTTTAACAATTCTGCTTTCTTTTTGCTAATAGCTATTCCTGCTTCTAATACTATTTCTTTGAATTTTTTAATATGTTTTATATGTTCTTCTTTATTCTTTGAAAATATTAATATATCATCTATGTATACTACTATAAAGTCGTAGTATTTTCTAAATATTGAGTCCATATATTG
>MU664577.1:70216-94049 GCA_026770625.1 Nicotiana glauca
CCCCCCCCGAGCTGGTTATGCGGGTGGTGTAGCAACTGGTGCAGAAGACGCATCATGACTCCTCTGCTGCGTTGAACCTCCATGATGATGAGGACACTGACTCCATAGATGCCCAAACTCCCCGCACTCAAAACAACTCTCTGATGCTGATGACGGGGATTGAAGGGAGCCCCGAGCACTGGGATAACTAGTAGAAAAACCTGGCATAGATTAGCCCTAAACCAATGGAGCACGAGACAAACTCTAAGCTGGAAGGGCACTGAGAGATAAGTGACCGTGATGAGAATTGTGGGAACCATGGCCAGATGATGCACCAGGGTGAACTGGGTGAGACGTATGAGCAGCCTGTAAGGACGACCTCTGCCGTGGTGGAACTAGCTTCCAGAAGGAACACCACCAAAACTACCTGACCCGCGACACCTCTTGGCCTCCATCTCAACCCGTTCCTAACTGCGGACCAACTCTATCTGACAAGCAATGTCAACAACCTCATAAAAATTAGCACCATACACCCTCTCTCTAGTCATAAGTACCCGCAGTTGAAATGTGAGGCCATCAATGAACCTCTTAATCCTCTCCATATCAGTGGGAACTAACCAGACCGCATGATGGACCAACTCAGAAAATCTCATCTCGTACTGCGCCACAGTCATATCATCCAGACGTAATTGCTCAAACTATCAACTGCTCAAACTATCAACGCAGCTCCTCTTTGCGAGACTATGGTACGAACTTCTCCAAGAAGAGAACAGTGAAATCTTGCTAGGTAAGTGGTATTGCACCGACCGACCTACGCCTCTCATATGCCTCCTACCAACTGAAGCCAGCCCTAGAGAACTGAAAAGTAGTGAATGAGACCCCACTGGTCTCTGGAATACCAGCTATACGGAGCATCCTCTAACACTTATCCAAGAAGCCTTGTGCATCCTCTCCCTCTGTACAGCTGAAAGATAGAGGCTGGAGTCTCCCAAACCTCTCCAATCTTCGTTGCTCATCATCAGTAATGACAAGAACTACATAGTCCTAAGCAGCTACAACCGACTGGGCTGGTGGTGCTCCCAGTGTCTGGAGTCCCTACATCACCTGCTCTGGTGTGCGGGTGGTGGGAGTCTGAGTACCTCACCCAGCTTGAGAAGTGGCTACTACGGTCAAAATAGAGACACCCTAAGCAAGACTGGTGCAGACGGTTAGAATCTGAGCTAAGGCCTCCTGAAGATCTGGAATCAAAATAGGCACAGCTGGTGCCTGAGCTGGTCCTGCTAGCACATCCACAATTGGGACCTGATCCTGAACTGGGGCAGCTGATGGATCTGTAGGTGCTGCCCTAGCTACTGTGCAGGCTACACCTCTTCCCCTTACCACGACCTCTACCGATAGGGCTGCTTATCGGGAGGATTAGACGGTTATTTACTCTTAATGGTTTGGCTTATCGGTTATGTATTAATATGCTAGCCACTCGATAAGATATCGAGCGGATTAGTATCGATTTAGCTCTTATCTGGCAGTTTATCGACCTAGCATACATATTCAAAAATCGAAATTATACCATACATGTCTGTTAAAGAAGTAGAACACATCATTTGAGAGTGAAACTAGCAATACCATGAAGTAATGATCCAGCAATGATCTGCCATTCAATGTTTAGCTGTATAATTGTATGATTATCCCACATATTCTAGTGAACTATTAGGGGCATTTAGAATTGCCTTAGGGCACAAGAGAAGTTTACTTTACAGTTTACACAAGAAGTAGCAAACAACACACAAGATTACATTTCTCTCTGCTCTCCTAAAGTTACTGCAACTTGTAGAATGAAAAAGCTGCTGCTGAACTTGGCTCCAACAATGTCAAACGACCCTTCAATAAGCAAAAATCAACAAACACATTAAAATGGAAGAGGCAATGGAGGATACAGTATAATAATAAATGAATTTTGCACAAATATTACTCAAAAGAAATTGGTATAAACACCTTGATGCAATTTAAACAGAAATAAAAACATTCTACACTAAAACTAGAGAACTAAAAAAATTCAAAGAAGCAAAATATTCCCACCACAATATCCATGATTCAATAACCAAGCAATGTTTCTTTACTACTCTAGAAGTACACACAGCTGATACTTTTTTATGAATATACAAATATTGACAGAGAAAAAAAGTAGTACATAGAATTTGTAAGACACATTTTTACTGGGCACAAGACAAAGTAAAACTCATCTAGTTCCATTTTACATGTCTCAATTACAATAACTAACATTCTCCTGTTAGGCACCACAACTCCTGATTTTTTGTATATTGCAAGCAACCTAATAAGGCCAAAATCTTTTTTCTGATAGTTATGCATCAAGCAGGATTAACACTGTTAGTTCAATTAACAGTAAATACACACTTATATACAAAAAATACTTGAAGCCTTGATGGGTTAAATTCGAATTCTTACCAAATATATTAACACTACACGTCAATTACGGAAGGTCTTTTCCATTGCTGGCTAAATCTGAAGAAAAAAATTAAAATAATGAGTCGTGTGATAAATATAAACATATCAACAATACTTATATACAAAAAATATAGTAACAATATTATTACCTTGTTCGCTGCTCGATTTTATCAAGATCTTCCTCAACACTAATGGGTTGTTTTAATTTTTCATTTCGAAGCCAGTCTTGAAGACACACTAGAGCTTGCACCAACTTAGGAGTTAATGAACTCCTAAATGAACTAAGAAGACGTCCTACCATACTAAACGTACATTCGGATGCCACACTTGAAACCAGAACAGCTAATACATCACGAGCCATCTTCGTAAGAATAGAAAATCTAGCCGAGTTCAATTTCCACCAAAGAAGAACATCAAATTCTTTAGTGTCATTCTCAGTTTCTTCACCTAAATATTTATCTAACTATGTTCTAGTATTAGCACCTCCACTTCCACTTTTATATTTTTTATATCTTGCATGAGTGATTCTAAAAGTCCTATATTTTAGGTGTTTGCTTGACTGCCAGAAAGCCCGAAAGTCGAAGTGTCCAATGAAGAACAATCTGAAGATGAAGCAAGCACAACACCTTTTGAGCTGGACTTAACATGCTCACTAAATAATGAAGCCATGTACTTCGTCACTTCTGCTTGTATAGTTGCCCCCGGATCTACACCAAACATCTTTACAAGTGCATAGCCAACTGATTCGATCTTGTAACGTGGATCCAAAATACATGAGATAAAAATTATCTTGTTCATTTTCCCTGGATCACCCCAGTACTTATCAAGCTTTTTTCATATTCTTTGTCATTTCACTTAAAATTGTATCTCCATTTGCTATCAATTGCTTCAAATAAACAGCAACTGCACAAATTTCAAGAAAATGAATATTCGATGTAACATAACATGATCCAGATATTTTCAAAGTAAGAAGATAGAAGATTTCAAGAAACTTTGTAATTATTTTTACATTCTCCCAATCACTACTCAAAAGTTCACATGTAGAAATTCCAACATCAATGTAAGAATGCTCAATATAATGTCTCAAGCCAATTTCACTAGAAGTATAATGTGAAAATGCACTTTCAAATTCAACAGCCCTGCACAACATCAAGTAGGTGGAATTCCATCTAGTTGGAACATCAAAGCATAAAGTTTTTTAGAATTGAGTTGTTCATCATCAAAATATTCTTGAAACCCCGTCAACCTCGTAGGAGACTGCCTAACACTGCATGCCAAACATGTTCAATAGACACTGAAGATTCTTTTAAACCATCCTTTACCACAAGATTCGTGATGTTATCCATACATCTCACGTGAAGGTGAGTACCATTCATCAAATTAGTTCTCATTTTTGTTAATTGCTTAGACAATTCTTTTACTATCACATCATTTGAGCTTGCATTATCAACTGTGGCAGTGACGATCTTATTTATCCCCACTCACGTAAGCACCTACCAGTACATTTGCCATATCTTTGCCTTTATGACTAACAATAGGATAAAAATTAATTATTCTCTTATGCATATTCCATTCACGATCAATCCAATGGGCAGTGATACACATATAATTGAGTCTTTGTATATAAGTCCAAGTATCAATGGTAATACATACTCTTTGTTTTGTTTCTATAAAAAAACCTCTTTAACTTTTATTTTTCTTCAGTAAAAAGATCAAAACAATCCCTAGTTACAGTACTACGGGAAGGGACCCGAAAATAAGGTTGCGCCACTTTCATAAAGTCTTTAAAACTTTCTTTATCAACAAATCTAAAAGAAAGCTCATCAACTATTACCATACGACATAACACTTTCCTACATTCTTCTTGATCAAATTTTCAAGTAACAACAACTACGTCACCCTGACTACCCCCGGAGCAGATTGAAAGCCTAAATTTGATTATTTTTTTATCAACAATAGCAAGGTGTTTAGCACACTTAAGCATATGAGAAAGAAGTGTTGACATACAATCTTTGGTCTTAAATACATACTCAATAAAGCAATAGTCATATTTTGCTTTTGTACTCCCTTCAGAAGTAATAATTTCTGTAAAATAATCCCACACAACAGACATTTTTCTCCTTTTTTGGTTATATTTGACTCCGCTGTTTGAGCTTGACTTGTTGTATTTGAATTAGAAGCCTCACTTTCAACCATCATCACCTTATCACTTTGTGTATTTTCAGCCATGTATGAGTCACTGCAACAAAAAAAGAAAAGTAATGAGAATAAAGACATCAATTTGAAATGGACCGCAAAGCATTTCATGTTGTCAGAAAGATCTTCTCTTCTTTCATTTCGTGAAACAATCAATGGCATGTTCTTATTTCAACAACTTTTGGAACAAAACCCACATGAAACCATTGAAAAAATGTGCCAAACTGAATCTAAAATCAGCTAATCAATACTCAGATACCCAAAATTTAGTAAACCAACAAATTGTTTAGCAAAAATTAGTAACAAATACCAAGCACCTAAGGCAAATCAAATTCGGGAACAAGTTAAAACACTGAAGTATTGCGAGTGTAAGAAAAAAAGATATGGAGATATTGAACAAGTAAAAACAAATGTATATCTACTTAAAACAGTTAGAATATGTGAAATATAAAATAAAACAGTAAAACTACAATTAGTACGCAGTATGTGATTCAGCTGCAATATAAGTATCAACACTTGAATAAACATCAGTCCAAGTGTTGGAATAAAAATTATTGATTCATCACCATCATCAACCAAAAAAAATTAAAATTCAATAAATATGAAAAATCATTCAGGAATGGCAATATTAAGTTAATAGTTCGATTCTGCCAGCAACTTCTTCATAGATATCAGAAGAGGGAGCTTGGTTATCCTCATTATGACCGCAAATTTAGAAAATCAATAAAAAAATAACAATAAGGTTGGTTGAAAATATTTATCTAATCAAATTCGATCAATCATTGAAACTTATCATCTGATGACTGTTGTTCTAGCTGTGGCGAGAAGGAGAGGCGAGACGGCGAAAGGGAGACCAGTGGCTGGTGGAAGTCGACGGGACTGGTGGCTGCTAGTTTAGGTGTTAGGGTTTGTGTGATTCTGTCTTTTTGATTATTTAGGAATTAGGTTTAGGTGCATTAGTCTTAGAGACACATAGAGTACTGGAAAGTTAAGGGTTTTGTCTTTTTATCTTAACGGGTTAATGGATTATCCGTTAAAAAAATTGAATAATTTGCCCCAAACCGATAAGCTGCTAATAAAAAAATTTCAATATATTCCTCGTCTGTTAAGCCGTTAACCCGTTACCAGTAAGTCATTAAGCTTCGGTTTAGTTTAATTTTCGGTTTCGAATTGGTTTTGAACATCCCTATCTACCTCGACCTTGGCTTCTCGCGGCCCTGACTGGTAGTTGTGACGACCCGGCCTGTTGTCCCGTTCTAATTTATCTGTTATCCCCAAAAGCATGTTCCCCTCCCAGTTTTAATTATTACTTTTTGCTTTTATTGTTGTAGTACTTGTATATATATCTACACAGGTTGATTGTTAGTCATGTCTAGCATCGTCACTACTTCGCCGGGGTTAGGTTAGGCACTTACCAGCACATAGGGTCAGTTGTGTTGATGCTACACTCTGTACATCTTTTTGCACAGATCATTATACCAGAGCAGGAGATTTTGGACAGCAGTAGGAGCGTTGGGAGCTGACTTCAGTCCGGAGATTCCCGAGGTAGCCTTGCTGGTGCTCGCATGGCCCGGAGTCTCTCTTATCTCTATTTTTATTTTGATTTCCTTTGTATCGGATCAGACAGTACTGTATTTTTATTCAGACTTTATATTTTGCATTCTGCAGAAGTTCATGAGTTAGTGACACCAGATCTGGGTAGAGGTGTATTTGAACTTCTGCACTTGGTTTCAGTTATATATGTTTTGAGACTTCCGCTTTTATATTAATTGCCTGGTTCTTCTTTGTATTGTTGATGTTGTTAAGAGAAGTATTAAATTAATTGGCTTGCCTAGCTCCTATTAGTAGGCGCCATCATGACTCCCGAGGGTGGGAAATCCGGGTCATGACAAGTTGCTATCAGAGCACTAGGTTACATAGGTGTCGCTACTCACGGACAAACTTGGTAGAGTCTGAGGGATCGGTACGGAAACGTCTGTATTTATCCCCTAGAGGCTACGGAGTTAGGAAAATTTCACTTTTGTTCTTTCTTGTCGTGCGATTCTGTTTCTCAAATACTGATTGTCTTTCTACTCTGTTCTTTTGCAGATGGCGAGAACACGTGCTTCCTCTTCTACCGTGTAATAGCCCGAGCCCCCAACAGCAGTTCCTACGAGGGGCAGAGGCCGAGTCAGGGGCAGAGCTCAGCCCCGGGCAGCAGTCCCAGATGTGGAGCCTCATATTGATTATGATGAGGAGGTTCAAGCCCCAGTAGCTTCGGTGGGCCCAGCTCAGGTCCCAGGGGGGTTCATGGTCACCCCAGATCTTCAGGACGCTTTGGTCAGACTGGCAGGCTTTGTGGATAGCATCACTAGACCGGGTTTACTTCCAGTAGCACCAGCCACTTCTCAAGCTGGAGGAGGAGTTCATACTCCTGCTACACGTACTCTGGAGCAGGTAGCTCCCCAGGCTCATGTTCTAGTGGTTCAGCCAGCTGTGGCAGTTCAGCCAGGTATTATGACCTAGGTCGGCGATGGAGCGGCTATGTCCTCAGATGCTTTACGGAAAGCTCTTCACCACCACATTTGACGGTACTTCTTCAGAGGATCCATAGGATTTCTTATTTAGCTGCCATGAGATCCTTCGGACTATGGGTATTGTGGAGACCAATGGGGTCGACTTCGCTACCTTTTGACAAGCAGGATCCGCCAAGACTTGGTGGAGGGACTATTAATTATCCAGACCTGCAGGGTCGCCATCATTGACTTGGGACCAGTTTGTGGAGAAGTTTCTCCCAGTTACTCAGCGAGAGGCTCTTCGCAAGTAGTTCGAGCACCTCTAGTAGGGCTCTATGACAGTCACGCAGTATGAGACTTGGTTCATTGATCTGGCACGCCATGGTATTGTTATACTCCCCACCGAGAGAGAGAGAGGGTGCGGAGATTTATTGATGGATTGATTCAACCGATCTGCCTCCAGATGGCTACTGGGAGCCGGGAGTGAGATTTCTTTTCAGGAGGTGGCCAATGCGGCCTGTAGAGTGGAGATGGCTCTTGCACGGGGAGGTGGTCATGGGTCAGATAAGAGGCCTCGTCATGCAAGTAGGTTTAGAGGTACCTCGTTTGGAGGTGGGGATTTTTATGGTAGAGGCCATCCTTCAAGGCCCTTTCAGTCAGCCCTACAGGTCTCTCATGGTACTTCAGGTGGTCGTGGCTCTCAGCCGCAGTCTTCTGACCAACAACTTTTCAGTTTACCATCAGCACCTATCAGCGCACCACCACTCCATTATTCTCAGCAGCTGAGGGCTTGTTACACGTGTGGCGACACGAGACATATTGCCAGGTATTGCCCTAAAGCTTCTGACAGCTCTCAGCAGCAGGATCCTCATCATATGATTCAGGCATCAGGTGACCCACAGGCCATCCAGCCAACTAGAGGTGGGGATAGAGGCCATAGAGGTAGAGGTAGGGATAATAGAGGTAAAGCTCGGACCACCAGAGGTAGAGGACAACCAACAGCTGATCATCCCAGAGATATGGTTTAGCGAGGTGGGGCCCAGCCCCAGTGTTATGCTCTTCCAGCCAGGCCAGAGGCTGAGTCTTCAGATACAGTTATTATATCTACTATTCTGGTCCATGATAGGGATGCTTCAGTGCTATTTGGCCCTGGGTCTACGTATTCATATGTGTCGTCCTATTTTGCACCCTACCTGGCTATGCCTAGTGATGCTTTGGGTATTCCTATTTATATATCTACATCGGTGGGTGATTTTATAGTGGTCGACCGAGTTCATCATTCCTGTGTGGTAGTGTTTGAGGGTCTTAAGACCCGTGTTGATTTATTGCTCTTAGACATGGTAGATTTTGATGTTATATTAGGGATGGATTGGTTGTCCCCGTATCATGCTATCTTGGATTGTCATGCCAAGACCGTGACTTTGGCTTTTCCAGATTTGCCCCGATTGGAGTGGAGAGGGACCTAGGTCATACCACCCGCAGTGTTATGTCATATGTGAAGGCTCGACGCATGGTCGAGAAGGGGTGCTTAGCTTATCTGGCGTATGTTCGCGAATCCAGAGTAGAGGTCCCTTCTATTGATTTTGTTCCTATTGTTCGGGAGTTACCTGAGGTTTTCCCTTCAGACCTGCCGGGTATGCCGCTAGACAGGGATATTGATTTCTGTATTGATCTGGCTCCGGGCACTCAGCCCATTTCCACTCTGCCATATCGCATGGCACCACCAGAGTTGAAGGAGTTAAAGGACCAGTTGCAAGACTTGATAGAGAAGGGTTTTATCAGACCTAGTGTTTCTCCTTAGGGTGCACTAGTGTTATTTATGAAGAAAAAGGATGGGTCAATGAGGATGTTCATTGATTACCGGCAATTGAACAAAGTGACGATTAAGAACAAGTATTCACTGCCGAGGATTGATGATTTGTTTGACCAGCTTCAGGGTGCAAAGGTGTTTTCAAAGATAGACTTGAGATCTGGCTACCATCAGCAGAGGATTAGGGCGTCTGATGTCCCTAAGACAGTATTTCGCACTCAGTATAGGCATTATGAGTTTTTGGTCATGTCATTTGGGTTGACCAATGCCCCAACAACATTTATGGAGTTGATGAACCAAGTGTTCAGGCCTTACTTGGACTTGTTCAAGATAGTCTTTATTGATGATATTCTGGTGTACTCCTGTAGCCAGGAGGAGCACGAGCAACACCTTAGAGTGGTTCTTCAGACTCTGAAGGATAGTTAGTTATATGCTAAGTTCTCGAAGTGCGAGTTCTGGTTGAGTTCGGTTGCATTTCTGGGTCACGTCGTATTAGCATAGGGTATTCAGGTGGACCAGAAGAAGATTGAGGTAGTCAAGAACTGGCCTCGACCAGCATCAGCTACTGAGATCCGAAGTTTCTTGGGGTTAGCAGGTTATTACCGTCGGTTCGTGGAGGGATTTTCATCTATAACAGCCCCGATGACCAGATTGGCCCAGAATGGTGCCCAGTTCAGATAGTCAGATGAGTGTGAGGTGAGCTTTTAGAAGTCAAGACAGCTCTAACTACAACACCGATATTGGTTTTGCCCACAGGCTTAGGGCCTTATACAGTTTATTGTGATGCTTCCCGTATTGGGCTTGGTGCAGTATTGATGCAGGATGGCAGAGTCACTGCTTATGCTTCGAGGCAATTGAATATCCACGAGAAGAATTATCTAGTTCATGATCTAGAGTTGGCAGCCATTGTTCATGCTTTGAATATTTGGAGGCATTACCTATATGGTGTGACGTGTGAGGTGTACACTAATCACAAGAGTCTGCAGTACTTGTTCAAGTAGAAAGAGTTGAACTTGAGGCAGAGGAGGTGGTTGGAGCTATTGAAGGATTATGATGTTACTATTTTGAATCACCCGGTGAGAGCCAATGTGATGGCCGATGCATTGAGTAGGAAGTCTGCCATCATGGGTAGTCTTGCTTATGTTCTGGTCAGCCAGAGACCGCTTGCTTTGGATATTCAGGCCTTGGCCAATCGATTTGTGATGTTGGACATTTTTGAGCCTAGCAGAGTGTTAGCTTGCACGCTCGCTCGTTCTTCATTATTGGAGCGTATCCGTGATCGGCAGTTTGATGATCCCCATTTGTGTGTCCTGAGGAACACGGTTCAGTGTGGAGGTGCCATGAAGGTGACCTTAGATGACGATTATGTTTTGATATTGTAGGGGCGAGTTTGTGTGCCCAATTTTGATGGAATTCGAGAGTTGATCTTAGCGGAGACCCATAATTCTTGGTATTCTATTCACCTGGGTGCCACAAAGATGTATCAAGACTTGCGGCAGCATTATTGGTGGCGTAGGATGAAGAAAGATATTGTTGTATATGTGGCTCGATGTTTGAACTATCAACAGGTCAAGTATGAGCATCAAAGGCCCGGTGGTTTGTTTCAGAGGATTGAGCTTCTCGAGTGGAAGTGGGAGAGGATTACCATGGATTTCATTACCGGACTTCCGTTAACTCGGAAGAAGTTTGACTCGATATGGGTTATTGTTGATAGGCTGTCCAAGTCGGCGCATTTCATTCCTGTGGCAGTCTCATATTCATCCAAGAGGTTAGCTGAGATTTATATCCGGGAGATTGTTCGCCTTCATGGTATGCCGGTATCTATCATTTTGGACAGGGGTACACAATTTACCTCGCGTTTATGGGGTGCAGTTCAGTAAGAGTTGGGCACACGGGTTGAGCTGAGTATAGCGTTTCATCCTCGGACGGACGGCCAGTCTGATAGGACTATTCAGATATTGGAGAATATGCTCCGAGCCTGTGTTATTGATTTTGGAGGCTCGTGGGACCAGTTTTTGCCTTTAGCAGAGTTCGCCTACAACAACAGCTACCAGTCCAGCATTCAGATGGCTCCATATGAGGCATTTTATGGTAGGCGATGTCGGTCTCCAGTTGGATGGTTCAAGCCGGGAGAGGCTTGGTTATTGGGTACAGATTTAGTTCAGGAGGCCTTGGATAAGGTCAAGATCATTCAGGACAGGCTTCGTTCGTCTCAGTCACGGCAAAAGAGTTATGCATGTCGCAAGGTTCGGGATGTAGCTTTCATGGTTGGTGAGCGGGTCTTGCTCCGAGTGTCGCCTATGAAGGGCGTGATGAGATTTGGGAAGAAGGGCAAGCTTAGCCCTAGGTTCATGTGTCCATTTGAGATTCTCGATCGTATGGGAGAGTTGGCTTATAGGCTTGCCTTGCTACCTAGCTTGTCAGTCGTGCATCCGGTGTTTCACGTATCCATGCTTCGGAGGTATCACTGCGATCCAGCTCACGTGTTAGATTTCAGCACTGTCAAGTTGGCAAGGATCTGTCTTATGAGGAGGAGCCGGTAGCTATTCTAGACCGGCAGGTTCAACAGTTGAGGTCGAAGAGTTTTCCTTCAGTGCGTGTCCAGTGAAGAGGTCAGCCTCCTGAGGCATCGACCTGGGGGTCCGAGTCTGATATGTGGAGCCGTTATCCTCATCTATTTTCCGACTCAGGTACTTCTTTCTTTTATCCGTTCGAGGACGAATAGTTGTTTTAGAGGTGGAGAATGTGACGACCCAAAGGGTCATCACCTATTTTCTCTTTCATTCCGTGATTCTAAGGCCTTGAAAACCTCTTTTTTCTTGCCTCAATTTGCGTGCGCAGTCCGGGCGCATAGCCGGAAAACTTATATGTTAAATTTTGTGAAAAAATTCAAAATGTGGCTTTAAAATGATTAAAGTTGACTTGGGTCAACATTTTGGGTAAACGGACCCGGACCCATGATTGGACGGTTCCGTAGGGTCCGTAGAAAAATATGAGACTCGGGCATATGCCCGGAATCGAAATCCGAGGTTCCGAGCCCGAGAAATAAATTTTTCTGTGAAATTGTTTTTCTGAAATCATTATGGAAATTAGAAATGAAAATTGATTAAAAGACTATGATATCGGGCTCGTATTTTAGTCCCGACGCCCGGTATAAGTCTTATATATGGTTTAAGCGCTTTCTGTGAAATTTGGTTGAAATCGGACGTCATTTGACGTGTTTCGGACCTAAAACTCTAAGTTTGAAAGTTTATGAAGTTTGAGGAAAAAGTGATGATTTTGAGGTTAGATTCCTCATTTATGATGTTATTTTGGCAATTTAATCGCACGGTTAAGTTCGTAAGATGTGGTTGAGTTAGTGTGTGTGTTTGGTTAGGAGCCCCGAGGGCTCGGGAGTGATTCGAATGTGTTTCAGGATGGTTTTAGACTTGGAAAAATTGCAGAAATCTCAACTCTAGTGTTCTAGTATTTAGTTCTATGTGATCGCATAGGTTGCTTCGCGATCTCATAATGTAGTCTTCCAGGTGTCCACATTTGTTCTATGCGATCGCATACACTCTTCCGTGATCGCATAGATTTTCCAGCTCCTTCAATGCGAACGCAATTACTACCCCGCATTCGCACTTCGTTAAGAGTCCAAACCTGGACTGCACATGTTTTTCCTCTATGCGTTCGCAACGAGCCTTCCGCGATTGCAATGTTTTACTCCCCCTTACCCTATGCGATCGCAATTCCTTCTCCGTGATCGCATAGAGCATTTTTTCCCAGTGATTTTTAAAGTTCAAAACAGAACCAGTGATGGGATATTTCACACAATACACACGAGTTCATCTTCCCCACAGCCCATAGGCGATTTCTAGAGCTCCCCTTCACCAAAGCTTCTTGGGTAAGTATTGTTTAACTTATTTCCTTCATCATTTATCAAATTACTAAGCTCAAATCATGTAATCTAGGGTTGAAATTGGGGGAAATGGGTAGAACTAGGGCTTCTTAATTTTCTTTGATTTAGACCTCATTTTGGGGTCGGATTAGAAAATAAATTGTATATCCGGGCTCGTAGGGGAATGGGTGATATGAATTTGGTCCGAACCTCGTGTTTCGACCAAGTGGGCCCAGGGTCGATTTTGGAATTTTTGGAAGAAAGGTTGGGAATCTATATTTAAGCATTGGGTTTGATTTTTTTAGCTATTATTGATATTATAAAGTCGTTATTTCATAGATTTGATTGAGTTGGAGCCGAATTCGAGAGGGAAGGCGGTTATTGAGGATTTAATTGACTGTGGAAGTTTGAGGTAAGTGTTTGATCTAACTTTGGCTTGAGGGAATAGGATTAGAGTATTATTTGCTAATTGCTAAATGTTGAGTACGATGTATATGCATGGTGACAAGTATCTATACACCGGTGTCTAGTATGCCCGTGAGTCCTTACTTGTGCTCATTTGGGATTCTGTAGTGACTCTTCCTTGTTTAATTGATGGCTTCGATATAATGTGAACAATATGAAGAGAAAAATATGATTTGTAAACTCCTTGGAGCGTTGGCTCGAATTATGACATGATTAGGAAGTAAGAAATGAACGAAAGAGGAAGAGATGTAATTACTCCCTTGCCAGGACATGTAAGTTATTGTTGTTGCTCCCTTGCTGGGAATTAACTGTTTATTTGAGTTCTCCCTTGCCGGGATGGTTGAATTGATACTTGTTCCCTTGCCGGGAAATCATTATATATTATGAAATGGGATCGTGTAGCACGCCGACCACTTATATATTATGAAATGGGATCGTATGGCACGCCGACCACTTATATATTATGAAATGGAATCGTGTGGTACGCTAACCACTTATATATTATGAAATGGGATCATGTGGCACGCCGACCAATTATATATTATGAAATGGGATCGTGTGGCACGCCGACCACTTATATATCATGAAATGGGATCGTGTGGCACGCCGACCACTTATATATCATGAAATGGGATCGTGTGGCACGCCGACCACGTATTCTGTGTTAGAAGAGATTAATTGTAGATTTCCTTATTTATTCCTACCGTTCTAATTTATCTGTTATCCCCAAAAACATGTTCCCCTCCCAGTCTTAATTATTACTTTTCGCTGTTGTTGTTGTAGTATTTGTATATATATATCTGCACAGGTTGATTGTTAGTCCTGTCTAGCATCGTCACTACTTCGCCGAGGTTAGGCCAGTCACTTACTAGCACATGGGGTCGGTTGTGCTGATGCTACACTCTGTGCATCTTTTTTCATAGATCATAGTACCGGAGCAGGAGCTTTTGGACAGCAGTAGGAGTGTTGGGAGCTGACTTCAGTCCGGAGATTCCCGAGGTAGCCTTGCTGGCGTCCGCATGGCCCGGAGTCTCTCTTATCTCTGTTTTTTGTTTGATTTCCTTTGTATCGGATCAGATAGTGCTGTATTTTTATTCAGACTTTGTATTTAGCATTCTGTTAGAAGTTCGTTAGTTAGTGACACCAGATCTGGGTAGAGGTATATTTGAACTTCCGCACTTGGTTTCAGTTATTTATGTTTTGAGACTTCCGCTTTTGTACTAATTGCCTAGTTCTTCTTTGTATTGTTGATGTTATTAAGAGAAGTATTAAATTAATTGGCTTGCCTAGCTCCTATTAGTAGGCTCCATCACGACTCCCGAAGGTGGGAAATCTGGGTCGTGACAAGTTGTGATTTTGATCAGATTCGATGCGCGAGGAGGTCGATTCGCGAGGCAAGGGCATAGCGAGCTAGGATTTGGTCGGCTTGAGGTGAGTAATGATAGTAAATTATATCCTGAGGGTTTGAAGCCCCGTATTTGGACAATGAAGTGCTACATTGAGGTGAAATATGTGCTTAATGGCGAGCGCGGGGTTGTTTACTACTGGGGATTGTGAACTGGTCCATCCCGTTTGATATTTTACCGCGTATTTGATTGAGCTATTTTGTTTATCATCATGATTTGGGTAGTTTCCATGTTTGGGGCCTCTGCCGACTTGTAGAACCCTTAGGAGTATTATAACTTATTTTCCTCACTTTACTTATTGAAAATCACATCCTGAGTCATTTTTCTACTTGTTTAAGACAATGTGAACGGGTTTGATAAGTGTTAATTCTAAAAAAATAAGGGAAACATGTGGGTTGGGGTCCCTACTTTATACTACTGTGTCCAGAAAAGACCGAGAGGGGTTGAGAACCCAACAGTGAGGATGTTATATATATATATATATATATATATATATATATATATATATATATATATATATATATATATATATATATATATATATATATATATATATATATAATGGATCGGGCTGCACGCCGCAGCGAATACATATATGGATCGGGTTGCACACCGTAACAGTTGTTTATGTGGATCGGGCTGCGCGCCGCAGCAGTATTCTGCTTGGGCTGTAGGAGCCCCTCCGGAGTCTGCACACCCACAGTGAGCGCGGGTACCCATATGGATCGGGCTACACGCCGCAGCGAGATATGGATCGGGCTGCACGCCGCAGCAGTTACTATATGATATTATTTTGAGTGTGATTTGAGAGAGATGGAGCCCGATGGGCTGTTATTGTGTTGAGCGATTGTTACTGGGCCCGAGGGGAAGTTTTCGCTATTTACTACTTAATTGTTGTTTTACCTGATTCACTGGCTTTAAAAACTGAGATTTTATTTGACTTTCACTAATTTTTACTGTTTTAAGTAATTTACTGCCTGATGTAGAACTGCCTTGTGCTGTTATGTGTTTTCTTACTTTCGGTTATTATTTATTATTGTTACTCACTAGGTCAGAGTACTCACATTACTTCCTGCACCATGCGTGCATATTCAGGATTAGCAGAGTCCGCACCTGAGCACTGACATCCTTCCCAGATCAGGCAACGAGATCGGAGCATCGAGGTAGCCGTTGATGTCCGCAGCCCTTGACTCCCCTATTTTCATGCTATTTCAGTTATTCTAGACTTGTATAAGATATTCTGTTTTGTAGACTTAAAGTAACTCTGTAGTAGCTCATGACTTGTGACACCCCGGTTTGGGGTGTGTCGGGTTGGCTTCCTTCTGATTATCGTTGTTTTTCGCTTTATGATTGTTTAATACGCGTTTTGGATTTATAAATGTTAATTAATTGCTTTAAAATGGGTGTTGGAATTGTTCTGGTTGGCCTTGTCTTCTCGAGAGGTGTCATCACGGCCGGGTTTGGGATTTGGGCCGTGAGAGTAGTACTAGTGGTTGTCCGTCCTTCCCGTAGTACGTGTCCTCACCATATGTGAGAGAATAGAATAGCAGAATTTTAGTTACCATAATCAACAGATTCGCACGATAAGAATTCAAGAGTGTGAAGTTTCCTAAGGGTTCGGCAGTCTCTAGAAGATAAGTACAGATGTCTCCATACCGATCTGCAAGACTCTACTAAACCTGCTCATGACTCGTGAGACCTATGTAACCTAGGCTTTGATACCAACTTGTCACGACCCAATTACTAACATGTCGTGATGGCGCCTATCGATGGTACTAGGCAAGCCGACATTTTAAAAATGCTTCCAATATTATACAGAAAGATAAATCAAAAGTTCATAAATAAAGCAGAGTTTTTAGAAACATGGTTTCAACTCAAAATACAAGTGCGGAACAATAGCCTCAACATCGGGGTGTCACTAAGTCATGAGAATCTTAACATAACTGGTCTAAAAATAACATGACTATCACAGTCTGAAACCAAATACAACGAAAGGAGAGATAAGAGAGAAGAAAGCAAGGTCTGTGAATGCAAGGGAGCTACCTCGCTATCTCTAACGATCAGCTACGAGAAACTATCAACACCCTCCTCATCCAGAAACTCCTAGATCTGCACATGAAGTGCAGGGCATAGCGTGAGCACAACCAACTCAGTAAGTAACAATACTAAATAAGGAACTGAAAGATAGTGATGAGCTACACAGTTATAATGCAATTTTAGTAGTCTTAGCAAGGAAAATAGACATGCTTCCCAAATCCGGTAAAAAAACAAATCAAATCAGTTTGTTTAAGTCAAAAGCACGTGCTCACACAATCAACACCTCTGTGCTCAAGCTACAATCAAAACTTGGCCTCAAGTCCTCTAGACTGGCCCATCATCAGCATACTGAAATCACATCTCGTACCTCATCCAGGGAATCACAAGTCGTCGATGCACAACTGATACTGAGCGCTTAAGTGCGCATACGAATGCATGGAAGGAATTCAAAAGATTAGCTTCAAGCTGAATCAGTGATGCACAATAAGGAAAGAAAGATGGGAAGTATATCCTAAATGCCTTGTAGCCTCTCGAAGATAGGTATGGATGTCATCATATCGATCCCCAGGACTCTACTTGACACTTTCTCATAACTTATAGAACCTATGAACCTAGGTCTCTGATAACAATCTTTCACGACCCAAAAACCCCTAGTCGTGATGGCACCTAGCCCAATTCGCTAGGTAATCCAGCTAATAATTTTGCAATTTCCAATAATATTAACAAGAAAATTAACAAAAGGAAATTTTTTTCTGAATCTTATACTTTCCCCAAGGACTGGTAGTACAAATCATGAGCTTCTAAGAATAGAATTTACAAAGCTGATAAGAAGTAAATACATCTTCTGTTTGAAAAGTACACAAACAAAGTTTCTATAAATCTAAGGCTACTATGGACAAGAGGAAGCTACAACAGGAACGCAGGTACGTCTTCAAATCCGGCAACCATCAAGCACAACAACAACAACCAACATTTGCAAGCAGTGGAAGAAATGTAGTATTAGTACAATCGATCCCATGTACTGAGTAAGCAACAAACCTAACCTTAGGTTGAAAGCAGTAACGAGCTGGAACATAGGCCGGGTCCAACACCAATAACCAATAGCAGTTCATAAAAACATACATCATATAAATAAGAAAGTAACTTAAAGATAAAATGCTCAGCTTTTTCATAGTTTTTCGAAAATAGTTTCACCTTTCAAGAATATCAGTAAAAACTCAAATCCTTTACCAAAATCGTCGTAAAATATCCTATAGTTTGAAAACTGCACATTTTTCCAAAAACCCTTCCCACAATAAATTAGATGTTTTGTTTTCTTTCTAGATAGCAAGTATGAAATACCCCTTTATGACATATCAATGTGTGTAAAAAGTCATGAATGATGTTATATCATGCGACATGAGGAAAAATGCATCTCTATGCTTGTATGTCATGTGTGCAGGCCAATGCCATGTATCTCAGAGATTAATCATGTACTCACACTCTCAGAGTACTCAATATCATTGTCTCACACTTTCCATTCATCATGCTCAACCACTCGGTACTGTATATATCCCATACGACCCAGGTAAATCCATCCTGGAACATATACAATACTGATTATAAGTCACCCAATACCGAGGAAAAAGGGCAATCCAACCCTGTGGACAAATCCATGTCCAGGGAAATCCATCCCTCAATAATATCATCCGCGCTCACTGGGGGTGTGTTACAGACTCTGGAGGGGCTCCTTAATCCCAAAAGCTATCATAAGTCAGAATAATCGCTACGACGTGTAGCCCGATCCCATAACGGTCACTCATAATCAGGCTTACAGTCTTACTCAGTCATCAATCTCTCCAGTTTTACCCACGAGCTCACAATGTCATGAAAACAGTCCCGGAATGATGATATGATGTATCAATAAATAACCACTGAGACTGAGATATGCTATGAATGCATGAATATGACTGAATACAAAATATCAATGAAATCAGTGAAATGACACCAAGCAATGACCATATGGGTCCTAACAATAACATAAAGCCTAAACATGATATCTAGCATGATCGACAGCTCAATTACTTTATCACATGGTGAAAACAAAGATATCAACATAATAGGGCCAATATACAGTGTCGTGGAAACAACAGAGTCACAATTCACAGGGTGCACACCCACACACCCGTCGCCTAGCATGTGCGTCACCTCAACATCAATCACATAGCACGTAATTCGGGGTTTCATACCCTCAACACTAAGTTTAGAAGAGTTACTTACCTCGAACAATCAAATTCTAATGCTGAGCAAGCCAAGCGGTGCTTCAAGAATGCCATCACGCATGTAGAAATCTCTGAATGGTTCAAAACTAGCCAAAAGCAACTCAAATGCATCAAATAAAGCCCAAGGAAACAATCCCACATGATAAAGTTTAAATCCTAAATCAAATCCCAAATTCGACCAAAAATACACCTGGGCCTGCACCTCGAAACCTGACAAAACTCATAAAATCCGATAACCCATTCAGTTACGAGTCCAACCATACTAGTTTCACTTAATTCCGACTCCAATTCGATGTTCAAAATTCAAAAATTTATATTATGAAACTTTAGGCCAAAAACCCAATTTCGTCATTAATATTCATCAACAAAAAGCTAAAATCGAAGATAGATTCATGGAATATAACCAAAACCGAGTAGAAAACACTTACCCCAATTCATATGGTGAAAATTGCTTCAAGAATTGCCCCGATCCGAGCTCCATAGCTCCAAAAATGCGACAATGGCTGAAACCCTCGAAACAGAGTACTTTATACTTCTGTCTGACATCCTTTTTCGCGAACGCGGGATAACCATCGCATTCACGATAAACAAAAACTATCAGCGACCAAACTACTTTATGCGTTCACGGCACAATCCTCGCCAACGCGATACACACTGGAGACAAAACTAAGAGAACGCGGCACGAGCTTCGCGAATGCGATGAAGAAAGATCGTCCAGCTCCAGCTCCCAACTCAACTCTACGTGAACGCGATCTCTAATACGCGAACTCGAAGGAGACTAGCCCCAATCTTCGGGAACGCGGACTAATATTCGCGAACACGATGAAGAAAATGTCACTGCCATCAAAATACAATATGTGTTCGCAACACTTGCCACGCAAACACGATGAAAGATGGACACACCATAAAACCAGCAAAACACAGCAGTGGAACACATGAAGGAAAATGATCCGAAATCAATCTGAAACACGGCTGAACCCCTCGAGGCCCCTGTCCAAACATACCAACAAGTCCCATAACACAACACGGACCTATTCGAGGCCTCAAAACATACATAACAACATCAAAATGATGAATCTTCAAAATCAATATACTTTGAAACTTCAAACTTTCACAATTGATGCTGAAACCTATCAAATCACGTCTGATTGAGCTCAAATTTTGTACACAAGTCACATTTGACATTACGAACCTGCTCCAACTTTTGAAATCAGAATCCGATCCCGATATAAAAAATCCCCTCCCGATCAAACTTTCCAAAATTCTAACTTTCGCCATTTTTAGTCAAATTCTACTACGAACCTCCAAATCACGATCCGGACGCGCTCCTAAGTCCAAAATCACCAACAAAGCTAACAGAACCATCAGAAATCCCATCTGAGGTTAAATACTAAAGTCAAAACTTGGTCAAACCTTTCAAATTTAAATTTCTGGACGAGCATCATTCTTCCTAATCAATTTCGAGTAACTTGAAAACCAAAACTGACGATTTACATAAGTCATAATACATCATACGGAGCTACTCATGCCCTTCAACAAGCGAGCAAAGTGTAAATGCTCAAAATGACTGATTGGGTCATTACAGAATCACTTACCCCAATCAACTCCTCGAAAATCCCTTCAAGAATCACCTAAATCTGTGGTCTCTAGCTCAAAATATGAAAAATGGGTTCGGACCCTTGTCACACCTCCTTTTTACCTACACTACGCAAGAGTATAAATGAGTTTTTCTAATTAAAGGACAATCGAAATAGGATTTGTTTATTAAAAGATTCAGAGTCGCCACTTGAGAGATTTATAGTGTCCCAAGTCACCGGTTTAATCCCGAATCGAGGAAAAGTTGACTCTGTTTAACAGTCCGCGAACCAGAGATTTGAGTAAGGAATTCTTCCGTAGTTCTAGCACGGTTGTTCAACTGTCATATTTGGCTTATTTATCTGATTTTAAAACATGTTTTAACGTATGTGCTTTTTACTTTGAACCGTTTTTATTATTATTTTTTTAAGAGAATTGCAACGTCGTGAAAACACGTCTCAAACCACGTAACATAAATGCACCCGTGGTTTTTGACATATTTCAACTTCGTTGGGATTTGGATTTGGGTCACATAAATGTGCACCCGATTTTAGGAAGGTAATATTATTAAATGTCGGGCCTATAGGCAACTAGCGTATTATTAACTTTGCGAAAAACCGTAAAATTCGCTAAATGGCACGTCCCGAGGTCTAAATATTTATAGAAGCAATTAAGAGGGCCATGCATTTTGTGATTTTATTTGGTGCGACGCACCTCGTTTATTTTAAAGGATATCCTAGAAGGTCTATGACTTTTCTATTGAGCAATGTCTCCAAAATGCCCATTTAATTTGCTACTGGCCTAATGCAAATCAGGTGATAGTTTTGAACTAAATTCAAGCCATTGGGCTCCGAGATAAGCCCAAAGAAGAAGAATTACAACCCAGTTTTACACAAAACAAACCGGCCAGTCATAGGCCTTAGCCCAGGCCTAAACGAAAAAGGAATCAGAACTAGACCTGGGCCGCGCGTCAGAGGAACTAAGACCCAACCTACTCGAAAATAGGCTGTTGAGCCCTGATCTTTAAACTAAACAGAACCTCAATTGGATTAAAACAAAATTCCACTAAAGTTACTTCAAGTTGTTCTAAGTGTGTTCAATAATTTTGTAATGAGGGAAAGCGATGTACACATACTCAAATCAACGGGATACTGATTGTTTTGATTCCAGTTTCATGCTCAGATTATGTCTAACTAAACGCTATTTTTTTTATCTCAAAACCAGAAATACTGAAAATTAAACTGAAACTTCATGAGTTAAATATAAGTTTAACGTTTCCTGTGCATTTCAGTATTTGAGTCTAAAAACCAGCTTTCAATTCTTATCACTTTCTAACTTTAACCCTTGAAACTAACTGATGCTATGTTCACTAGCACAAATCAACAACTACTAACAAATGCATTCACAAACTACTGATAATTAGTCCAAATGTCAAATACAGTCTATATAGTCCCATTACAGTCCTGATTAGTCGAAAGGACATACGATAAGTGGTAAAACAATCAAACTCTACAACAAAACTCAAGCAACAACTTCATTTCACTTTCAGCTTGTAATATACATCAAAACGAGCTCAGGATGTGTACCTGGAGTCAAAGTACAATAAGAAGAAGGAGAATCAGTAGCAAATAGCAAAGCAGCAGCTCGAATTCGAGTGTACAGTCCAGCAACAGTGTCAAACAAAGCCAGGAAGTGTTTTAATACCAAATCAACCAGTGAAACAATCAAAACAACTTGAATAAATCCACAGGAATTTGAAACCCAAACCAAGAGCACTTAGGAAATCGATTTAACAGCTGAACTTGAAATTAATCTAAGGAAACTTCAATGTAATAGTATTTTTTCGAAGTTTTCTGTTGCTTTTGCCTTCTTTTTTTTTCTGAAGAAGCTAAGATCTAAGATGAATTTCTCTAACTCTAAAACTTTCAGATTGGTTTTTGAATTTGAAATTCAAATTTTAGATTGTGGAAACTTGCATAAAGCTTTTAGGGGGGATTTTTAGAGGCTGAAAACTTGTGGAAATTTTGGGGGGAATTTTTAGAGGCTGAAAACTTGTGAATTAAGGCATTGGGGCTGCTTTATATAGGCAAGACTAAGGGCAGCCCTCAGATTTCTGGTTTACACTTCTAGTCCCTCTCTTATTTTCAGTTTTACTTACGTAATCCCTAAAATCTTTGCTTGTTGCTCAAGTTTTACTACTAACTTTCTGAAATTTCACTTTGAACCCTACCTAGAAGCTTCTAGGAAGTTCTATTCCCTATTTTCACAATATTCCTTAAGTAAACTACCCTTATTGCCCCTGTATTAATTCTGAATTATTAACCTATGTTAACTAACCTAACCTTTCTAACTAACCATGGTCCAAATAACTATTCTGCAAATTAATCAGTCAACCAAATCCAATCAAAAATCTTAACTCCAACTAACTACTGATTTCCAGATTACCACCTACTAACGTCTATTAACAATAAAAAAAACTAATCGATTAATAACAACAAAATCAGTATGAAATCATATTGAAACAAATTAATCAATTAACAGAACAAAGTCATGCTACTGACTAATACAAAATATGAATCAAACGAAATTCTAAGAACACTGAAAGGATGAACTGACATCTCGAATTTAATTAAACTTATTAGTAACAAATGAGATTTAGGGAACAAGAACCAAACCCTAGATTAACTAACAAAAAAATCAACAACACAAAAGCTAAACTAAACAGAATCACAAAAGATAAAACATAGCCAAAATAGAAAGAATACTCACTGATTTTGAACTTCACATGACTGACTCTCGAAATTAATTTTCAATTAATGTTATTTGTCTATTTCGTCAAAAATAGACAGATAACATTAATCAGAAATCGCTCGACTACTCGAAACTTCCCAAAACAGGTTGAACTTTGAACCCTAGATCTGAAATTCACGGAGTTTCACTTGGATTTGAAGGGTTTTGGCTTGGGATTCAGGATGAGGGGGTCAAGGAGGCTAGAGGGTGTGATTTTTGGGATTTTTGGAGGAATTAGGGCTTTGGTCCAAATTTGAAATCAAAATTCGAGAGGTTTGGTGAGGATTCGAGGAAAAGGGTTAAGGGATTTGGAAAGAGGAAGGCGAGGGGAGTTCAGGGTATAATTTTGGATGGGTTTAGGGTTGGTGCCACCGTGGGTGGCGACGACGGCACATAGGGTTTGGATTATTCGAACCCTTTGATAGTGATTTGGGGGAAACCGAGGTCGGATTCATGCTGAGGAGGTTGAGATGAGG
>MU664577.1:113405-132510 GCA_026770625.1 Nicotiana glauca
AAAAATACCATCTTGCCTATCATATATTTGTATAGAAATACTTTAACCTCCTCCACTTCCAGTCCTCAATGGTTATTCCTGAGTGATTCTGCAACTATCTGCCCTTAAATATTCACCCATCATTGCCTATGTATAACTTGCCACTCCAAACACTAACAGACAGCCTCCACCTGTACCATTTGATTGTGTTCAAACCACCGACAAACATTTGGTTCTTTTCTACTTTTTGCTTTTGAAAACACTGAATTTCGGTTCGTGGAGACGAGATTGTTACATCTTGTGCATGAGTTACTTAAAAGAATTTTTGGGTCACTTGGTGGTTTCCTATTCTTTGCTAGAATACAGCTGAAAAAAGTAGTGCTTCAATGTAGTTCAGTGCATCAACTATCAGCTACCCCTCAAGCAATATATAATATTCAGATTGATTGGGATACAATATGTTTATTTGAAGTTCTATATTGGATGTTATGCTTGCCTTCTCTGCGAAGTCATTTATCTACATGGAGGATATTGTAATCGATCTGTAAGGTTTCTATTTCTTTCAAAATTCCACTAATATGTATCAGTTTGCTTTGCAGAATTTCAGCTTGAACTGTTGATGCAGTCTTTAATCTTTTCTCGGGTATAGCTTCTTATTTTCAAAAAAAAAAAAATCTTATCTTTTATAATGATTCATAAATCGATGCAACGCATTTTATGTTGGTGGAACCAGCTGTTTTTTTTACTTGGTTTGTTGTTAGGGCCTTTATATTGGATTTTCCCTTCTGTAGGGAAGCATCTCAGGTGGAGAAAGTGCAAAATGCTTGACTCGTCTTATGATCGGGGGAGTCTTTTTAAGGCAAGTTTCCACGATTCTGTCATCACTTCACACAAATTCACATACTACACAATTTACAAAAATCATTGACTGCAACTTTAGCTTAATTCAGCAATAAGATTTTATTGTTTATCAGTAGCTGGTATGTTACTCGGACTCTTCAAAAATATTGTTGGGTGCGTGTCGGATCATCCAAATTTAGTGCATTTTCGGAGGATCCGACACGGGTGCGGCATCACTTTTGGAGAGTCCGAGCAACATCACTAGCTGCAACCAAATAACCGTGTTTTCTTTGAATGTTGTGCATTCTATGTATAGGACTCTGGTAACTCCATTTTTCTAAGCTTAACATTAGTTCATGAGGCTCAGAGATGTCTTGAGAGTAATTTTACCTTTATAGTCATACAAGAGTTGAATTAATTAAGTGTGATTATAAATGCTGTTGGCGTTATAGCTATAGCTTGAATTATGCTAGTTTTCAAATATGGACAGTTTACCTTGTGAATGACTGTGGGGCTAGGAGGCTCAATTCACTAAAACTATCTCGTACTATGTTTTGTACTTCATGGAGTTAACTGAATCTGAACTAGCTTCACCTTACTGCTCAGTGTGTTGATTCTCTGAGCAAGCTAACTGCTTTGTTAATATGTTTTTGTATTTGGACCATTTGTGTTCATCAAATACTGTTGGGTTTGACCCTCAACACGACAGGGTAAATGTAGTTTCTCTTTGTTCTATTCCAAAGCTATATCTACTAATCTGGAGTTCATGCAGTAAGTTTTAACAGTTCTTATCTTACCCTTATGGCAAGAGGAATACGGAGCCAAGTCTCAAAAATAATTTTACGTTTTGCTGGAAAAAAGTAAACTCTAATTTAGTCAGATTAGGGATCCGTTATTTCATAACAATCTGGTTAAGTGGATACAAAGTCGTCCCTGAAAAATTCTTTTGCTGGAAGTTAAGAGTTGAATTTAATTATCATAGCACGCTCTAAGTGCACCAATTGCTTGAAATGCAGGGATACATTTTCACACCCTCCATGCACCTTGGTGCAGCCATCAGAGCTGGCGGATTCTGATGATGTTTTGCACATTCCAGACTTTGGTACTGTAATCAATTTTGGAGGAAATACGTTATGTCTGGATAGAAAGCTTAATCTAGAATATATGGTTGAATTTGACGTATTTCTCTTGTTACTTAATCCAGGTAAAGATTTTTGTCCTCCCATATATCCTCTAGGGGACCAACAGGGGAACTTCAGTGCTGGGGTCCCCCTGATATCTCTCCATTCTCTTCAGCTCAAGCCTTCACCATCTCCACCGATTCTTGCCTCTACCACAGTTATCAATTGTCAGCCCCTTATGGTATTCATATACTATTCTAGATAACAACCTCATATTGGCTTTTTCTTTTGACTACCTGATGAACTTATGTTATTCTTCTTGATTGGTTGTCAGCTTCATCTTCAGGAAGAATCATGTTTGAGGATATGTTCCTTTTTAGCAGATGGAATTGTAGTGAATCCTGGAGTAGTTCTATCAGATTTCTCTATTAACTCCCTTACATTCAATCTTAAGGGGATAGATATTACTGTCCCATTAGACATGGGAACACCAAATCATACTGTTTCAGGTGAAAATAACACTTGCCAGAGTTTGTTTGGTGGGGCAAGACTTCATATTGAAGATTTCGTCCTTTCTGAGTCACCTGCTCTTAAGCTTGGGCTACTACACCTCGAGAAGGATCCGGCATGCTTCTGTCTATGGGAAGATCAACCAATTGATGGTAGCCAGAAGAAATTGAGTGCTGGTGCTTCAGTCATTAGTTTATCTCTACAAACATGTAATGATGCCACTGGACTCCAATCTCTTACATTATCTTCAAATTTATGGAGATGTGTTGAGCTGAAATGTGCTTGCCTTGAAATAGCTATGGCTACAGCAGATGGAAGCCCTTTAACAAATGTCCCACCCCCTGGAGGAATTGTCAGAGTGGGAGTTGCCTGTCAGCAGTACTTCTCCAACACTTCGGTTGAGCAATTATTTTTTGTCCTAGATTTTTACACATATTTTGGGAGGATAAGTGAAAAGATGGCAGTAGTTGGGAGGATCAATTCGCACGAGGAAGTAAGTCAAAAATCTTCAGGTGGATCATTAGGTGAAAAAGTTCCCGGTGATACTGCTGTAAGTTTAGCAGTGAATGATCTGCGTCTAAGATTTTTGGAGTCTTCTTCCACTGACGTTTCAGGAATGCCTTTGGTTCAATTTATAGGCAAAGAGCTGTCCGTCAAAGTTACTCATAGAACCTTGGGTGGTGCTATAGCCATTTCATCAAGTTTGCTTTGGGAAAGTGTTGAAGTTGATTGTGCAGACACTCTGAGTAGCTTGCCATGTGAGAACGGCTTGGCGTGGACTTCAAACCAAAATGGCCAGCTGATGGGGAATGGGTGTCAACTTAGATCTGTCTTTTGGGTGCAAAACAGGAAGATCAATCAATCAAATGGCAACTTTGTTTTAGTTCCCTTCTTGGACATAAAAATGGTACAGGTGATTCCATATAATACACAGGACATGGAGTGTCACAGTCTAAATGTTTCAGCTTGTATTGCTGGTGTCCGCCTTGGGGGAGGAATGAATTACACAGAAGCCTTACTTCACAGGTTTGGAATTCTTGGGCCAGATGGTGGTCCTGGGGAAGGGCTTACTAAAGGTTTGGAGCATTTGTCTGCTGGGCCTTTGTCTAAACTTTTGAAAGCAACACCTCCTACCATCAATAAGCTTGAAGACGGTTAGACTCTTCAACTTATGATGTTATATACTCCTGCCATCCGAATTCGGTTGTGCACTTTTGGTTTGGCATGATCATTAAGAGAAGAATTGAAAATATGAGCTTTTTAGTACTTGCGAGGAAACATGTGGAACCATAGTTTGATTTTATGCTTAACAAGAATAAATTAGAGGAAAAAATGATATGTAAAAGAGTATAGGTGGTCCAAAATTCTGTCTTATTGTGAATGTGATAAAACTGTTTTTGAACAACTTACAAATTAGGCACAGGCAATTCGGGATGGATGAGTATTCATTTTCTTTGTCGTCTATGTGTTCAGTGATTAACTTTGCTTGTGATCTTTTTGTTCGATGGTCATCTCATTTCTTCATACTTTTCTTCTTTCCAGATGGCAAGGACACTGGAAGATTACAGTTGGAAACACCTGATGATGTGGACATATCCATCGAATTCAAAGATTGGTTATTTGCTCTGGAAGGTGCACAAGAAGCAGAAGAAAAGTGGTGGTTCTGCGATCATGAAGATTCCATCAGAGAAGAGAGGTGTTGGCACACAACTTTCCACAACATTTGTGTCAAAGCAAGCAGCTCTAAGCATGTAACAGATGGCAGCAGAAAATTGTCTGGCAAGAAAAGATATCCCCTTGAGTTGATTACTGTAAGCACTTTATTCTTATTGTGCAATATAATTGCCTCTGTGGTAATTGATAAAACTTGACTCATGTTATAAGGTACTTTATATCTTGCAGGGTAGCTATTGTTTTGAGCAGTTATTGCATGTTGAGATTTTTGACAGTAGCTGTAAAACAATGCTTAGACAAGAAACATGGCAGTAATTATTTCATAGTTTTGCACCTATCTTTATAGCTTCAGAGGTTCCAAATACTACTTAGGTTTTTTTTATGTTTGGGTTACTTTTGTCAGTTGTGGCCCTTGTCTCTTGAGGTGAGCACATGAACAGATTACTATGTTACCTTGGTTTTTATGCAAATAACTAATTGCTGTTGTTTTCACAATCATTTTCGATTCATGGATCTTTTTTAGACAAGTAACAAGTCTAGGAACTGTTGCAGGTTGGTGTGGAAGGTCTGCAGATCTTAAAACCGCGCTCTCGACAGAGTATCCCGCAAGATGTTGGTCCTGCAGGACCTATTAAAGAGACTTCTGAGACATTTGGTGGTATGAACATCGAGGTAGACATAGTGAATGCCGAAGACAATATTGATGATGGAATGGGAAAGTGGATTGTCGAAAAGTTGAAATTCTCTGTCAAACAGCCGGTACGAAGATTTTGTGAGTTTGTCCTTTGATTTTTATCTCCCTGCTCTGATTATGTATTAAGTATGTTGTATTTGGCAGATTGAGGCAGTGGTGACGAAGGCTGAGCTCCAGTACCTTGCTTTCTTGTGCAAGTCTGAGGTTGACTCTATGGGTCGGATTGCTGCTGGAATCCTGCGGGTACTTAAGTTAGAAGGTTCTATCGGCCCAGGAGCAATCCGTCAACTCAGTAACTTGGGTAAGTTTGCATCTTATTTGAAACTTTGTTTTCACCGTATATCTCTTCATTCTATAGTCTGAGATTCTAAACCTAAATGTCGTAAGTTTACTGAATCAGTAGCACTTATCCGTATAATTGCTAAAATAGAAGTCTCTGCCGTAAAATAGCTGAGCTCGGCTCCAAAAAGTTCCCTTCAACAAAGAGCAAGGCCATGTTTGTAGGATAGCGCATATTAGACATATAGTAGATGATGCTATCTCATGGCCTTGTTCTGGACTTGTCAGATTAATTGTTCTAATGCTTTGTATTTTGGTTGATGATTTAGTGACTTGGACCAATGAATTCTTGCAGGAAGTGAAAGCTTCGATAGAATATTTACCCCTGAAAAACTCAGCAGGGATAGTAGCAGCAGTAGTATAGGACTAAGTCCGTCGTCAAATTTAACTGGTGGAAGCCGGAATTCATGTATAGAGTCAACAGTAGCTTCTGTTGAAGTGTTAATCAAGGAATCACAGACCAAATGTGCTGCTCTAAGTGTTGAACTAGGTAGTTCTACATCTTCTGTTGATGATTTTAAAGAGCTGAGTCAGAAACTGGAGAATATGCAGAAACTATTGATGCGATTGCGAACTCAAGTTTGATTCAATTCTCCTCTCCCAAAGTTCTCTCTATTGTATGTTGTTTTTCTATAGTTCAAGTTTCATACAGGTTAGCCATTCTTTGTTGTAGATATGTACTATCCGAAATATGTTGAGCATGTAGCACAGCGAGAAAATGTGAAAAAAGAAGCTGCGGTTGCATAGAAAATTTTGTATTGATGTATGATCGAATTCATCACCCACTTATATAAGGGTGTCTTTATACTTTATTGTTGTATTTTGCCATCAGTAAATGCAAGATCATTACGTTGGCCACATTGAGCATCATTGATTTTCCTTTGCTACAATAATTTTGTTTTGGGTAATCGAGAAATGCCGGCGTCAGTGATATCCAGATTGATTTGCTTTGCTACAGCAGTTTTTTTTTTTTGGATAATCGTGCCATACAGTTCGACAATAATGAGTCCATCTTTAAAGTTTTTGTCTATGATAGAGTTCGTCTTATTGAGCTGAGGGTGTTTCGGAAACAACCTCTCTACCCCGCAGGGTAGGGGTAAGATCTGCGTACACACTACCCTCCCCAGACCCTACTAGTGAGATTTTACTGAGTCGTCGTTGTTGTCTATGATAGAGTTCAATATCATGACATGCATCTAATGCACACATAATATGCACTTTTACCATTAGACCAAAATCCTGGTACCCCCTTTGCTGCAATAACTTGGATTTTCATCATTAAAGGGTAAAGTCGTTCTTTAACAGACAGAACAACCTGATTTTCAATTTATAAGCCCATCATATTCACACTCACAAGTACGGTTGGTGAACTTAAAGCTAGCTCCTTAAGCAAGAGTGAGCCGATACAAATATGTCTAGTACATACGCAAACATAGATGCGACTTCTAAAATTTCTTTTAGCAACGCGTCAGACAGAAAAACTGGAAAAAGCCTATCAGAAGAGAGCGCCAATTCAGACAACAAACTAAGACTAGTATCACCTAATTAGCAAACAAATCTCAGAACTTTCCACTCAAGGCAACACTGAATTTTTGCCACTACAAAAATTAACAACTACATGCATCTTCAGCAGCATTCACTAGTACATTAAGTTAGTTTCTCAAGAAAGAGGTTAGAGATAAACTTAAGTAGCATTTGGCAAGTTTGCTTCCATGTTAGATATGTTCTGGATCCTTCAAGTACCATATTCAATAAAAGTCTCCCATCACTGTCGAATGTCTTTGGCAGCTGCTGTGAATTGAAACATTAAGACGGATGTCCTGCTCAAACCCCTGATGAAAAGCTCAAGAAGTTGCTACCACATCCCAGCGCCATATAGTCCCATCTTCACAGCAGCTAAGTATGGTGCTGAAGAAAAAAGACATTAATTAATCAATGCACAGATTGCAAATGAATATACAGAAGAAGCAATTAAAGTGTTCTTAGGTCTTAACCTCCCATCAAAAGACATGGCAGTCTGTCTAATTGGAGATTTAGATTGAACATGAGATAACCTGCAAAAATGAAGCACAAACACTTGAAATCCAAATCATAAATGAGAAGGATCAGAAACTAGGTAGGGGTGGCATGGATGGAGATCAACCTTGCAATCATAGCTGGTGGACTGGTTTGTAGTTCCCAGACAAAGATCTTGCCTTCCCTATTCCCTGTTAAATGGAAGGTCAAATGGTTCATTCCAGTACAAGCTTGGAAGGAAACTTGCAAGGAGAAACAAAGCATGCATGCAGACCGCACATATGTAGTTTTTGCATTGTATTTTATTCTTAAATTTTCATAATCTTGATTCCAGATGGTCACAAGTTACTAATCACCAACCTCAGCAACAACATGGTGTTGCACGAGCAGTAAATTCTTTAGTAGAAACAATGATGACAACCGCTCATTAAGTCAGGACATGCAATATTTTGATTAACACTTCGTATTACCTATAGCTGCTGCTTTGTAGTGGAAATCACATGAAAACTTGATGAACCAAATATCACACTCTGGGACAGGATACTTTTGAAGGATGTCAACTGTGCCCTAAAATTAGAGCAATATACATTAGAATGTTTAGTGTCAATGTTTAATATAGTTATCAAAAAGAGATTCCAGGATCATGATTTCTACCTCTCCAGGAGACTGTTCTTTCATCTTTGGTTCCCATAATACAATTTCATTGTCAACACTCTGAGTTCCGACAAATTTAATGGATCAGTACAGGTAAAAATATGACAACAATATATAAAAAAAAGAGAACATATCATCAAACAATTAACATGTCATTTCCAACTTGAGGTAGACATCTCGGAGGTTAAAAAAAAAGCATTCAAGCTAGTCTTTGATTTTACAGAGGTTCTCAGGTTTTCCGATTTTCCCTCTTGTTAAGGGGAAAGGAAGCTAATGCCAATCAAGTATTCATATAGCAGAACAGTTAGAGAAAAGAAAGAAAGAACCCAGGTCATGAGCAGGTCATGCTATTCACCTTGGACAAGACAAAATCACCAAGCCATCTGGTACAGTCAACATAGTTGGAATGAACAGATGCGATGAATATCTGAAATGATAAAGAGGGGGTTACAGCAAGCAAAAGTTACTCAATAAAACTTTCAGAGGAAAAAAAAAGCAGAGAAGGTGAGAAGCTACAAAAAGAATACTCACTGGAAACTGTACATATTTTGTGGGAAACTTGGAAGGAAGATCAGTCCAAGTAAACGATTTCTCCACATATGTCCAGAATTCTGCAGCAAGAAGGTCATCAGGAAAGAATTGCCAGCTTAAATTGATGTTACATTTATTTTTCAAATTCGAAACCACTGAGCATCAATGGAATAGATGATGCAGTACAAATCTGATCCACAACCAACTCTGCATCCTCCTACCAGGAACAGTAGATTATTTGCTGATACATATGACCATATATGGGTAGTAAAGTAGTCTAGATGACAAGCATTCTCAACACCAGAATATGCAATGTCTAGGAGAACTGCATGCTGACTCATATTTCCTTCTAGGTAGTTGGTGCATTTATAACAAGCAAATCTTTGACTTATTGACATCATTTTCACACTTGTGACAGAAACAAAGATATCCTCATGGAAATATCTCTTAATAAATTCAACATATTCTATACTATACATTGGGATGCAAGTCATTAGTTTAGCACCTCCCAGAAGTCGTGCCAGGATCAGAGAATATAGGTGACATCATCAAATTTGGAAAAAGTACAGGAACACATCAACAACAATATTAATACCATTAGGAGGGTTCAGGACAAACCTTGAGAACAAAAACAATCACAAGTTGTTCCTCTAGAGATCACTCTTTTTTTTTCTTTTTCAATGTTCTAGTAGGTGATGACATTCCTTTAGTCGTATATCATATGTCATTTCAACAATCTATAGAAAATGAAAATGACTACATATTTACCTTTCATTGACCAGATCTTAACAGTATTATCCATTCCACAGCTAGCAATACGATATATGTCAGAAGGATGGAAGTCCTACAACCATCAAAACCAGCTTATATGCTCAACATCCAAGTTCACAGCATTCTTGACAATAGATGTGAAGGACGTTACTTTGTTACCAGCTCCATCCTTGGAGTGGGACTGCAGTAAATACAGTAACTTACCACACTGAGTACTTCATTCCGGTGACCCCCAGCACCAGCAAATATCAAAATGCATATTCCAGTATGAACATTCCACAAGCGAACAGATTCATCCTGGCCAAATCTCGATGATTAGAATATGCCATATGAAACAGTTCCAAACTTGATCTTTATTCTACATGCATCTTGCAACAGTGCAAGAAGTAACCTATTTAAGAGAAATAAAATTTCCTCATGGAAGAAGAAATAAGACAAAAAGAAGGATACTTGAGGTACATACTTTGCTGGCAGATACTACAAGAGATGGTTTCAGGACTTGAGTCCTAATTTCATTTATTGAGTCTCCATGTCCCACAAAGCTCTGTTCAAGTAAATGGAAAAAGGTGAATAGACATATGCTATTAAGTTAACATGTAACTAGTTTCAAAAGCATCTTCATTTTTCAAACTTGTATTGTTTGACTGGATATCACTTAACATGGATTGAATCATGGAGGAAAACTTAACTTGCTTATATCACAATGGGAGGACAGTGGGAGGCGACTCAGAGCATTTCCCGGTTATTATGGGGTTATACCAAGAATCTACACTCAGCCCGTTCTTATTTGCCCTGGTGATGGACGCACTGGCACATCATATTCAAGGGGAAGTTTCATAGTGTATGTTATTCGCTGACGACATAGTTCTGATTGATGAGACGCGAGGCGGTGTTAACGACAGTCTAGGGGTTTGAAAATATACTCTTGAGTCTAAGAGTTTCAAGTCGAGCAAGACTAAGACAGAGTATCTGGAGTGCAAGTTCAGCGTCGAGTCGGGGGAAGTGGGCATGGACGTGAGGCTTGGATCACGGGCCATCCCCAAGAGAAGTAGTTTTAGGTACCTGGGGTCAACTATTCAGGAGAACGGAGAGATCAACAAGGACGTCACACACCGTATAGGGGTGGGGTGGATAAAATGGAGTTGGCGTCAGGAGTCATGTGTGACAAGAAAGTATCACTGTTACTCAAAGGTAAGTTCTATAGAGTTGTGGTTAGACCGGCTATATTGTATGGGGCAGAGTATTGGCGGGTTAAAAACTCTCATATCCAGAAGATGAAAGTGGTAGAAATGAGGATGTTCAGGTAGATGTGCGGCCATACTAGGATGGATAAGATTAAGAATGAAGTTATTAGGGAGAAGGTAGGCGTGGCTCCTATGGATGACAAGATGCGGGAAGCGAAGCTCAAATAGTTCGGGCACGTGCGGAGGAGGAGCCCTGATGCTCCGGTGAAGAGGTGCGAGAGTTTGGCCTTGGCGGGTTCGAGAAGAGGTAGAGGGCACCTAAGAAGTATTGGGGAGAGGTGATTAGACACGACATGGCGTTGCTGCAGATTTCCAAGACATGAACCTTGTTAGGAAGGTGTGGAGGTTGAGCATTAGGGTTGTAGGTTATGACGTAGACGAGTCCGGGGTGAGGCTAGTTCGATAAGGTTAGCCTTAGACTGCTAGTGGTTAATGTTGTGTTCACATTATCCTTCCGTATTTCATAGCATCGGGGCTTATTTTCTGATTTTGTTATTGGATTTCAACTATTTTCTAGTTCCTATGATGTTGTTATTATTCCTTTGGTTTCTGTTTGATGCTACTAATATATTGTCCCTTCCCTTCTCTTCTCGTCTTCTTGAGTCGGGGGTCTTTCGGAAACAATCTCTCTACTCCTTCGGGGTAGGGGTAAAGTATGCATCCACACTACCCTATTTTACTGGGTCGTTGTTGTAGTTGTATCACAATGAATAAGATGGATTGGATCATGGAGGAGAAGAAATATATTACTACTAGTCAGATAAAAATTAATTAGATGGATGTTATGATCATTTGCAGAAATTCACTCTAAAATTAAACAAGCAGCTAGTCTTCTTTAACCGTGTAAACGTGCAAGCCAAAGTTTCATGTACAAGACCTTGTGTATCTTCTCATTGCCAGCATCAATAACACGGAGAATTCCATTTATTCCTCCAGCCACTATGAATGGACTCCCATCAATATTGCAAGCCCAACTTACAGTGTAAAAGGATTCATCTTTCTGATCTACAAAGCACATGGAAAGGCCAAAAGCTTTTTAAGCAAATCACATCTGTAAAGTATAAATGCAGCAACAGAGAACTTGCAACTTCTTACATCTTCATCAATATAAGACTGCAGCACAGCAATAACACCACCTTCCAGACATTGGTAAACAGTCACCTGACAAGCCAACAGAAAAATTGAAGACTTCAAGCTATCATTATTGGCAATTTGGCATACAATGGATAAATATCATGAAGCTAGCACTCCCATTCTTCTATTATTGTTCATCTTCTTTCAATTTCCCTAATTTTTAACAATTCTCAGATGGCATAATCTACACTACGAAAAGACACCTCATTTACACGAGCATGCAGCGTCTCCGAATTCTGAATTTATTTTAAGCAATAAAAGATTGCCTCATGCATAACTCTCAAGTTGAAGAGAAATACAACAAGTTTAATAATTCCATCATTCTCACGTTGATAAGAAATTATACAAGATTTCAAGATTACAGGCAATTCTAATAATCATTATCTTTGGCATGAACAAAGGGGTTATATTAGAAAGGTAAAGCAATATGAAGATATTTGCAATCTGTAAAAAAGAACCAGTCAACAATTACTGTGTATAAGGTAAGTGAGAGCTAAAAGCAAGCATAACAATCCTAAATAAATAAGAAGGTTTCAGCAATGAGTTTAACATTTTTGCTTCTAAGCATTAAAAAATGAATGGTTGGGGATGGTTGGGGTCCTCCATTCTCGAGCCTTCAATATTAAAGTAACTTGCAGAGCAACATCTGGCACATTTAATTGAAATGAAAAGGAGAGAGCATTATTGAACTTGAGGTTTTAACAAATAGGCAAAATGACCAAGATGGAAAAAAGATTGATGCTTTTCTATCTAAACATTGCACCTTCTTCCACATAACAGTCAACAAGTAGTAAAGGCCGAAGCACACTCGTTAGTTTTCATGAACTTCTCATGCCTGAGGGAAAAGAAGAAGGTGAGTCAAATCCTAAATAATTTTCCAGCAACACAATAAGCTTCAATACGAAACTAGTGGGATTCAACTATAAAAATGCTCTATATCCATTGGGGTATTCAATTACTAGGTAAAAGATTCGTTTTAAAGGAAAATTAGGGCTTATTTAACTTACACCGCTGAGCAGAGAAAAACAAAATAGGAGGTTACCCAAAAATAATAAGAGAAAACAAAAAACAGAGAGGAAGAGGAATAGTACTCGATTTCCGCCGACGGTAGCAAAGACATTGAAGTAGCGAGAGTCGATGAAGTTGAAGACGACGGCGTATAACGGACGTTTGCCTTCTTGGAGTCTGTTAGTGACTCTGTAATCTTTTTTCTTTGACGGCGTTAACGATCCCACCACCGGCTCGCACCCTATGGGTATCCTCGCCATCACTCCTCAACTCAGTCGTCAGTGAGCCCTTTGAGAGTACTAAAAACCACGTTTTTGTTTCCGCCAGATACGGCGCACCAACACTTCCGTTTCTTCTTACAACAATTATACCCCACTATTTCCTTGGATAAATGAGAAAAATGAGGTAAAAAAACCTTTTGAAGACCTGAGTAAGAATATATAGGACATTAATAAAAAAAATATGTAATAAAGGGGTTTGGGGGTCAGATTAAAAATAATAAATATTATGGGTAAGTATTAAAATTTTCAAAAATTTTAAAAACCATACCCATTTAAATTATTTCAAATTTTTATTTCCCTCTTCTTTCTCCTCTATACTTTTCTTCTCCTTCTTTCTTCTTTCATCTTTCTTCTTTTCTTCCTCATTCTTCTTCCTTACTGTATTGGTCAAAATCTGACCGCTGCGGTCGGCCTAACCAAGATCCCGTCCAAGCGACGAGATAATGGAAGATGACATGGTTTGCTCCAAATCCCGTACTCACAATACCTGTCATGACAAAGAACGATACTCAGCGAACGACGAAAGCAGACGTGTTGTGAAAGTGTATTGACCCAAGAACATAGTGAGGATTCCATAACTATATATATAGGGAGGGAACCTTCCTAGAAAGGGGAGCTTTTTCTCTCTCTTCCCTCTCCTCCGTAATCTTCTTAACAAAAAGAAGACAAAGCAATCTTCCATAGAGGAGAAAAACAGTCATCTCCATCTATTAACGAAAGAAGAAATGAAAAACATCAATAAGATTGATCGCCCATATTTCATCTTATGCATTATTTTCTGATTTGTTTATGGATCTGGAGGTTATTACGTTTGACTAAGATTTACCTCTTCATCTTTGTTAATTGATTTAATAAAAAAAGTTTCGATATCTTTTGGGTCAAACAATTTGGCGCCGTCTGTGGGGAGTTCTTAGTGAAAACTTCCTAGTCTTCTCCGGATCAAAAACCGGAAACATGATCACCCACTGAGAAGAACGGTAAGTAAATCTCACACGCCAACCTAGATCATGATGCTATATACAAGAAAAAGTTGCAACCAACATCCTCCCCCGCACGCCGGTCAGCCCATGAACCAGTCAAAACAAGCCTAGCCCGCACAGGACAAATGCATAAAAAGGAAGGGAAAGAGAGCTGAATACGGTTACCAAACTCAGAAAACACCATCCCCATCAAAGCGCCAAGCAAAGCGAGTAACGCCACCGATCCACCTTCGTTCACCAACTCATCGGATCGGGATAAGGACAATATCATCCTAACCCACCTTCTGTTGGTTGCTCAAACAAGAACGCATGCGAAGCATAGGCGAGCGAGCAAGGAAACATCCCAACCGAAGAATGGGAAACTATTACGAAACAACCGAAATATCGTTGACCAGACAAACCCAACTCCTAGGAAATGATACCTCTCAAATGATACTTCCTCTCCCTCACCAAAAAGGTGTCCCAAGAAAGTCTTCCTGGGGACTTAAAGATCGGGCCGACGAGGGGGAGCTCCTCGAGGTCAAAACTTGATTCATCGTCCCATCCACCAATGATATCTCAAGACCGGAACGCAAAAAGGTTAGATAGGAAAACTCCAATATGTGTGTGAAACGAGTGTGAGCAAAGCAGCAGCGTTTTCTATCTTCGATATCAGACTCCCCGATGCAAATAAAATCAGGCGAACTAGGACTCCCCCTGAAGATACCCCTCTCCGAAAAACCGTGACTAACGACGGGTTAATACTCGACGAAAGTTCGAAATAATACCCTTAAGGCCAAGGGCCTTCGCCAAAAAGAAGAGTTCTACCTCGATCGAACAACGACGGGTTAATATTTTGACTAAAGCTCGAAATAACACCCTTAAGTCCAAAGGCCTTCGCCAAAAAGAAGAGTTCGACCTCAATCGAATAACGACAGGTTAATAGTTTGACTAAAGTTCGAAATAACACCCTTAAGGCCAAGGGCCTTCGCCAAAAGAAACAGTTCGACCTCGATCGAACAACGACGGCTTAATATTTTGACAAAAGTTCGAAATTACACCCTTGAGGACAAGGGCCTTCACCAAAAGGAAGAGTTCCCTTGATCGAACAACAACGAGTTAATATTTAGACGAAAGCTCGAAATAACACCCTTAAGGCCAAGGGCCTTCGCGAAAAAGAAGATTTCGACCTCGATCGAACAACGACGAGTTAATATTTCGACGAAAGTTCAAAATAAGACCCTTAAGGCCAAGGGTCTTCGCCAAAAAGAAGAGTTCGACCTCGATCGAACAACCATGGGTTAATATTTCGACTAAAGCTCGAAATAATACCCTTAAGGCCAAAGGCCTTCGTCAAAAAGAAAAATTCGACCTCGATCGACCAATGATGTGTTAATATTTCAACTAAAGATCGAAATAACACCCTTAAGGCCAAGGGCCTTCGCCAAAAAGAAGAGTTCGATCTCGATCGAACAACAACGGGTTAATATTTCGACAAAAGCTCGAAACAACACCCTTAAGGCCAAGGGCCTTCGCCAAAAAGAAGAGTTCGACCTCGATCGAACAACGACGGGTTAATATTTTGACTAAAGCTCGAAATAACACCCTTAAGGCCAAGGGACTCTGCCAAAAAGAAGAGTTCGACCTCGATCGAATAACGACGGGTTAATATCTCGACCAAAGCTCGAAATAACACCCTTAAGGCCAAGGGCCTTCGCCAAAAAGAAGAGTTCAATCTCGATCGAACAACGATGGGTTAATATTTCGACGAAAGCTCGAAATAACACCCTCAAGGCCAAGGGCCTTCGCCAAAAAAAAGAGTTTGACCTCAATCGAACAACGACGGGTTAATATTTCGATGAAAGTTCGAAATAACACCCTTAAGGCCAAGGGCATTCGCCAAAGAGAAGAGTTAGACCCCATCAAACAACGACGGGTTAATATTTCAACGAAAGTTCGAAACAACACCCTTAAGGCCCAGGGCCTTCTCCAAAAAGAAGAGTTCGACCTCGATCGAACAATGATGGGTTAATATTTCGACTAAAGCTTGAAATAACACCCTTAAGGCCAAGGGCCTTCACCAAAAAGAAGAGTTTAAACCCCGTACTCAAAATTTGACCGCTGCGATCAGCCTAACCGAGATCCCGTCCAAGCGACGAGGCAATGAAAGATGACATGGTTTGCTCCAAACCCCTGCACTCACAATACCCGTAATGACAAAGAATGATACTCAGGGAACGAAGAAAGCAAACGTGGTATGAAAGTGTATTGAACCAAGAACATAGTGTGGATTCCATAACTATATATATGGAGGGAACCTTCCTTGAAAGGGGAAATTTTTCTCTCTCTTCCCTCACCTCTGCAATCTTCTTAGCAAAAAGAGGACAAAGTAATCTTTCATGGAGAAGAAAAAATAGTCATCTCCATCGATTAACGAAAGAATAAATGAAAAATATCAATAAGATTGATCGCCCCTATTTCATCTTATGCTTATTTTCTGATTTGTTTATGGATATGGAGGTTATTACGTTTGACTAAAATTTACCTCTTCATCTTTGTTAATTGATTTAATCAAAAAGGTTTCGATATCTTTTGGGTTAAACACTTATTTTCTTCTTTCTCTTCAACTTTCGTTGATGTTGCTGCTGTTGGTTCGTCTATGTCTTCTTCTTCTTCATTTTCTTCTTTCCCTTTTCATCTCATTTTCATATTCTTCTTTTTTCATTTTTTCTTTTCTTCTAGTGGTTTAAAATATACGAGAGAAAATATGAAATTTTACAAAGTAAATATTTTGCAAAATACCCTCGAGATATTTTGAGACATCCCCATAAATGAGTATTTTGCAGAAACATCTCCTGGGGAGAGATTTGAACATCTATCGGGATATTTCTTTTGCTTTTTTTTTCTAGTGTTGTTCTTATAAATATTTTTTCCGCAGATGTATGCAGATGTTTGAAACATATCTCAGTAGGTGTTTGAAACATTTCTCTAAATATTTGAAATATCTTTCCTAAATGTTTGAGGATCAGGAGCGGGGGGGATAGAGAAGAGTGTTGCGAGATGGAGGAACAAGGGGGGGAAGGAGGGGTGTCAAGACCCAAAATCCACTAAGGGTCGTGGTGGCGTCGGACACCGCTGTCAGGCCAGCCAATTAGATTACCAATTAATTTCCTCTTTTAATGCTTTTGAAAATCTAAGGTTTTTCCTTCTGTTTCGCATAAAAATAAGATCATTTCTTGAGTTCAAACTTAAATAATACCAATTAGTACAAAGATTTATTGAAACCATACCAGAAACCCGGTGTCACAAGTGCATGAGCAACTACTGATAAAGACATAAAAATACAACACAACATCCGTCCGGAATACAATGGACAGGAAATAAATACAGTTACTAGAAGGGACTTTAAAGAGCTGCGGGTCGCCTCGCATACTGCAACTCACCTTGTTCCCGAATTTGTCTGTGCTGCTGCGCCCAGTAGGTCGCTAATGCATCAAGTACCTGTGCAACAAAAATTTGCACAGAAGTGTAGTATGAGTACATAATTAACGTGTACTTAGTGAGTATCCCGCCTAATCCCGAAGGGTTAGATACGAGATGGCCAATTCCGACACTCACTAGAGGTCAAATAGCAATATTCTATAAGTGCGAGTAAAATCATGGATTTATATAAAAGTTCAAGTTGTGAAGCCAGAAAACAGGTAAACACCTCCAATAATAAATCAAGGGCTTCTAAGGTTTATTCTTTATTATTTTATCATTTCATATAAAGCCACGTAGGGCCAATTCCACATTTACAAATTTCCAAGTAATAGATAAACATGCGCAAATCACGCCGAGGTCGACGGCTCGCTCCAACAGGATGTAAATTGTGCACTGCCGAGGGTCGAGAGGCACGAACCATAGATGTATCTATTATCACCGAGGCGTTCGGCCCGTTCCATAATTAAACACATATCCTGCTCGCGAATCATCCATGCGACGCATGCACACTTAAAGTACATGCTCAATCAGTCACATAAGAACTTAACGAGAAATATTTATTCAAATAAAACCAATTCCCCTTTAACAATTTAAGAAATGAAGTTTAATTCTTTAGAAATTTACTTACTAATTCGATGTGAGTTAAGCAGTTCAAGCTACCAATGCATTCACAATTAATCCACGTATACATGCTTTTGAGTCCTAACTACCCGGATAATAGCATAATAGTAGCTACGCACGGAATCTCGTCACCTCGTGCGTGCGTAGCCCCCACAAATAGGAGCACATAACCATTTTACTCACCTATGGAGTAAATTCCCCCTCACAGAATTAGAAAGGAGACTCACCTTGCTCCGAAGACTCGCAGATTCGGCATTCTACATCCTTCCGAAAGCTTGAACCAACGCACAATGCACCAAAACTAGCCAATGATCATACAAATCCATTAATATATGCTCAACTATATCTTACAACTCAATTTACAACAATTCCTAACCCCGAACGAAAAGTTGACAAAAATGCCCTCGGGCCCACATGCCCGGAAATCCAAAATTTCTCGAAGACAAAGTTTACCCATGACCTTAGGAACTCAAATATATGATTTTCTCCTAATTCCATACTAAAAATCGTGGCTAAAATCCAAGGTTATAATCTTCTAGGTTTCCAACCAAACCCCAATATTTACACTAATTTCCATGCTTAATCTCATACATAATCAATGTATTTAGCTTATAATAGGCGAGAATAACTTACCTTAACATTGTTGATGAAGACTCTCCTTTGAACCCTCCAAAATCGCCAAATGAAGTGAAGAAAATGAGTGAAATGAACCAAATCCGACCTTTTAAAACACCCCACTGCCTTCAGCATTTTTCGCTTTTGCGATGACATTTCCGCTTCTGCGACTTTCGATGATATTACCAAAATCCTCATACTTGGTTTAAATCTCTAATCAACCAAGTGGCTACATACTACACTTATACCATCTTCCTGTGGGACACGCTCCCACAACCTTCCAAATTAATTAACGGGTCTGCACATCCAAACCACCGGCTGCACCAACGCTGAAAAGCGATCAAGAATTCTTAACCAGGACGTAAAGCCTTTCTCACAAATCACCGATCTTAGGTGATACTGACGACAACACCAACTTACTTAAAATATTGAGACTCCCTTCCCGCTCATCCGAGCTCGTGACATCATAGTCATTACCAAGCTGTAACTTTGATCCTCACTTCAAATTCCATAACTCTCACTGCACCCAACGTGCCAATATATGATAGACACAATTTCCATCAACCCTGGAACCACTGATAAACTAACACTTCATCATATAAAGCTTTTCATTTAACTCACTTCAGGAGAA
>MU664577.1:135451-158614 GCA_026770625.1 Nicotiana glauca
CTCATAAGCTGCTACAAAGCTCGATTCTTAAACGTACTCATAGGCTCGAAATCATTGAGCACCTTACTTTAACTTCCAAATTCACTAGGACCATTATTGAGAGCCACCTGTTCTGTCTTGGTCCCGAATATAACTCACTCCATAGATCTTATAACACGTGAACACTCTCTCCGCGAAGCACCCAGCGAAATCACTTCCTCTGAAACCTGCATCTATACGAGGCATGAATCCTGAACCTTTTTCCTAGTCCGTACGTGAGTCAATAAGGCCAACCATAGCATGCTTCCAACAATTCATTTGCTCGAATTACCACTTATGGTCTTTTCTTATGGCTGAAATAACCCATCAATATTCTAATAACCAGAAATCACGCAAGTAGTTAATCTTGCAGCCCAATCACAAGCGGTGGGACTCTCCCACTTAGCTTGAAGCCATCATTTCACCATTCTAGAGTTCGCCCGACCGATCTCTTTGTCGAACAACCAATAAAATTCCTCGCAGAAACTTCACCAACCATGCGACCGCTAACCTGCTCACGGGGAATAACCCACCTAGGGGAATCACCTCCCGACATCTTCCCACGCCGCTGCACGGGTTACATTCACTATGGCATCAATAGCCCATACTTCATATCATACCCGTAGGCTTCAATCACAAATCCTTAAAATCCCCAATTCGATCCAAACTCTCCTTAAGGCGCGTAGTCTTCTTACTACCAAGCCCGCATGCAACTCCCCGCCACTCTCCCACTTTGGCGGGACTCGTCTCCTTAATCGATCACTCGACCTTGCTTCTCATACTTGGCCTTCTAGAAATTTTAAACACCGCCTGGTACTTGCTACTCAATTGTTGCCTCAAATAAAAATCTATCTTCGTGGCACTTGAATCCACCATTACTGCTAACCTTAAACCTTTCCAAAGGTCATCTTTATCGAGCCGTCAATATTAGAAATTTTGATTCGATCTTAAACCACCGCATCATGCGATATCTGACAGTTGCATCTCCGATACTATTTCACAACATCACGTCCCAAAGGCGGATCATAGAAGATCATAACACCGATAAACTTAATACGTCCAATTAGGACCACATCACCTCAATAGAGAAGAGATCCCTTTAGTGCTTAGATATTAATTTTAGGTCTAATAGTACTATTTTCACTATCTTTTAAACTTTTTAACTCTAGTTTATCCTAAAAAAATACAAAAATATTTTCCTTTATTTTAACTAGTGGATATTTTGTCTATTTAGTTTTACCCTCGAAGAAAAAAAAGAAAAAAAGAAAAATTATATCTATATTTACTTAGTTTAGTTTAAAAGTTGTAGGCCTCTAATGAAATATTGAGTAGTTAGATTTCCTTCTTAAAAATAAAAGTTAGTTTGTTTCTTTCTTTTAATATCCCATTAGTTTAGATAAATTAATAATTTAGTTTTATCTTCAAAAGATTAAAATGGAAAACAAACAAAAAGAAAAAAAAAGAAGGAAAAAAGAGCAACAAAACGTGAAAGAGCAAAAGGAAAAAATCAAAATTGGAAGAAAAGAGAAAGAATGGAAGTAGTAAGAGCAAAAATAAGGAAAATTTAAGTGGTCCTATTTTGTTTTTTTCTATCCCCATTCACATGCACCTTCCCTACATAATACTTTCCTAGTGCAACTCCTAAACTTGGGCTTCAAGAATTAGTTTTGTTCTTATCCATCCATATCCAGCACATACATATGGGGGATAATTTTGCTGAGGCTCACGTAAAAGAAAAGAGGGGTCATTCTCTTCTTTTATATAAAAAACACATGCACACACATAACGGAGGCAGGGGAAAAAGCGCAAAATAAATCTGGGGAGGGGAAGATCTGGACAGATCTGGGGAACAGAATAGAAAAATGGAAACTGAATAGAGAGAGAGGAGCAGCCATCGACAAAAGCCAGCGAAACCCCACCATTTTCAACGTCTTCTTCTTCTCTTCTTCCTCATCCTCAATCACCATGTTTCCTTCATAGTATCAGCCATGTAAGAACTCAAAACTCAGCTCTTTTATCCCAAAACTCCAGCCCGAAATATCCTCCAGGTACAGTTCAAAAACGAGCTCAAAACATCACATGTAACGAGAGAAAGTGAGCTCCAAAACCACCTTTCAACAGCCCTTTTCCACCTGAAAATTCCACCCCGAAACAGCCCCAAATCACCTCAAACCAGCCCCGTTTTCAGCACAAAAACGCCTGAAAATCACGCGCACACATAGATCTCATCGCCACTACTCCTTCTTCCTTGTCTATCACAACCACAACAGTCATGAAACCTACTTGAGTGCTTCAGTGCTGGTTTGAGTTTGTTTCCGGTCGCCGGTTCGAGATTTCCGTCTTAGTCTTTGGCTTACAGTCTGTTCGTGTTTACCGATAGTGTCGCGTTCTTCTTGTAACCAGTTGGAAGATCTTAATATATCGAAATGCTTCAAAGGTTCGTTGCTATATTCTTTATCATTTTTGCTTGGATAGTTAAAGTTCTATAATCTGTTATGGTTGCTAAATATTTTGTTGTAGAAGTAATTTTCACTTAGTTGGTTTCATGTTTGTTACTTCATCTTCTTGTTAATCAAGGAAATTACAAAAAGTTAGTTTGAATAAAGAGGGGATTAGCAGTAATGGACCATGTGAATATTGGTTAAAATTGGTTGAAGTTCAACGTACGTTTGTATCCTGTGTGCTTCATGAGAAATTTTAAAACCTTTAAATCTGATTTGGTACATCAATTAGTGGTTGATATCGTGTTTTGATTCTTGGTAAAATTGGCGAAATCTATTTATTTTTGTCTTTTCTCATTAAATAATTTGAGACGTGCCGTGCCAAATAAAATCTCAAAATGCATGGCCCTCATTTAATTAATATTTAAAATCCTTAAAATTCGAGGCGTGCCATTTAGTGAATTTTTCATGGCCCTCGCAAAGTTGAAAACACGTAGTTGCTTTAGGCGCATAATTTAAAATTACCTTCCTAAACTCGGGTGTGCATTTCATGTGACCCAAATCTAAATCTCACAACGTTAAATAAAATGTGTCTCGAATTGCGGGTGCATTTCATGTGGCGTGGTCCAAAGACGCGTTTTAGATGACATTGAAATCTTCTTAAAAATAATTAAAAGCGATTAGTAAGTTTAAAATTGTACCATATGTTAAAACATGTATTAAAATAAGATAATATGTCAATTGTGATAGTTTAAGCAACCATGCTAGAACCACGGAATCCGGGGGTGCCTCACACCTTCCCCCGGGTTAACAAAATTTCTTATTCAGAATTTCTGGTTCGCAGATTTAAAAAAGGAAAGTCGAATTTTCCTCGATTTGGGATTTAAAATAAACCGGTGACTTGAGACACCAATTAAACTATCCCTAGTGTTGACTCTGAATTGAATAAATAATCCCATTTCGAATTGTGAGCACGTGATTTTTGTCATGCTTAAATTACTCCTATAGAATTCATTAGAATGAGAATTTTTCTTTTAGTATTTGAATTTTTAGGAATTAATTGCATGATTTTGTGTTTTGTTTGTATTTTATGTGCACTTTTAGGTGTCATAAAAAATAGAAATTACAAAAATAGCACACTTACATTTAGGACCTAATGCTATATTCTAGATTGATTAAACATCATTGAAAATAGGAGAAAATAATTAAAAATAGTCTTTTACATTGTTTACTTTCAATTTTTGATTTTTCCTTAAAGTTTCCTTTTAAAATTAGGATTTGTTTAATTTTTAGGAAATTTGATTAGTCTCATTTAGAATTAAATCAGGTTTTGGCTATTTTTAATTTTGTGTTTAATAAAATCCAAAATTCAAATAAAAATACAAAAAGAAAAAAAAAGAAAAAAACAAATAAAAAGGAATTAAGATAAAGAAGTAAAGGGCCAGCCAGCTGTTAAGCCACTTTCGTGCCAAACACCATGGCCCAAAACATCCAAATCTGTTCAGCCAATCCAAGCCCAAATCCCCAATAACCCGGTCCAGCCCCCAGGCTAATAAAACGACACCGTTTTGGCCCAATTAAATCCAGGCCGTTCATTTCCTATAATCCAACGGCCCTTATTAGTTCAAAGTAATTAAATAAAAATGTCTGAAAACCTTATCAAACCCTAGAGACAAAAGCCTCCATCCTCGTACCTCCGATTCGATTTCCTGTTCTCCGCCGCTCCTCCGCCGTCACCGCCAGCCGAAAATCGTCTCTGCCAGCGGCGAAGCCCCAATCAACCCCAAAAATACACCTTATAACCGTCTTCCCCTCCTCTTTTCAACCCCCAAAACAATTTCTTTCAATTCTTAGCCCATCTTCTCGAATATTGATTTGAAAATCCGGCTAAAACACCACCACCTCCAAACTTCGCCAAATTAACACCACATGATCTTCTTACACCCCTCATCATAAATCCACAACCCTTAGCCTTCGAATCATCCCCGTTTGGTTCGAATCTCAGATCGAATATTGGCCTCAAAACCCTAATTTTTCAAACCTCGGAGTTCGTTCTATTTTGGACTGTGATAGTTGTTAATCTTTGTATTTCTCATAGAAACACATTATTAAGGACAAGTTTCAGTCCGGATTTTGCAAGGGCATGGCCGGAATCACAATTTTAATTAAGGTATTTTTTTTCTTATTTTAATCTTGTTTTAGTATTTGTTTAGCTAAATCAATGAATTCTCTTAGGATTCTTCTTCTTCATTATTTGCTATTTTTTGAATTCTGTTTTGTTCTCTTTTAATCCATCATTTTGGTTTTAGGATTAATCTAGGGTTTTGATTTGTTCCAATAGTAGTAAATCTCCTTCCACTTATATGATTCAGGTGTTTGTTTAATTTTGAACCATAAGATTGTGATTTGATTATGTATATTGAGCTCTTCATATTATTTTGAGTCTTAATTTTCATTTTTTATTTCCATTTTATTGTCTATTTAAAATTTTGTGTTAGATTGTAATTGTGATAATAATTTGATTTCAGCTTGAATTTAGCTTTAGGGTTTGGTGTTAATTAGGAGTATTTTAGTTTGATTAATTAGTTAATTATTAGGTTTTCTTATTAGTACTGCTTGGTTATAACTGATTATCTTTAACTAGGGTAAAAAGGGTTGAGGTTTGGTTTAGTTTTAGGTTAGTAATTCAAATTAGGTTTAGGGGTAATCTAGGTATTTAGAATTGGATAGGAATGCTGTAGTTTAAACTAGAACCTTCTAGGACCTTCTAAAATAGGGCCTTAGTCCTAATTTCAGAAACTTAATGCAGTAGCTTGAGAAACAAGTCAAAACTTTAGGACTAATGTATAAAAACAGAAAATAAAAGAGGGGGAAAATGTGTAGATGAAATCTAGAAGTTTTCTCCCCCTCTTCTGCCTATAAAAGGCAGCCTACCTGCCTTCTTTTCCAAGTTTCAACAATCTGAAAAATTCCCAAAAACTTCTAGCCTCCAAAATTTCCCCAAAAACCTTTCCTGCAAGCTATAGCATCCAAGTTTGAATTTCAGAAGTTCAAAAATCTGAACTCTTATAGTTCAAAATTTCTCTTAGATCTTAAGTCTTTCAAAAAATCAAAACAAAAAGAGAAAAACCAGTAAAAAAAACTCCAAAAAAAATACTGTTGCATTGAATTTTCTAGGTTAATTTTGAGTTATAGGCATTGACTCTCATCTCTTAGCTTGACTTTTAATTGCTGAAGCTTCAGAAGTGTCCTGGGTTTAAATTCAAGCTATTTTTGGGTGTATTTGAGCTATTGTGGTTGTTTCATTGATTGAAATTGGTCTTGGGTGGTTAATATGGCTTTATGAGCTTGTGAGCCTCTGATTTCTGCTGCTGAACTGCTGATTCATGTTGCTGTGATTTGCTGTTTGAATTGCTACTGACCTTCCTCTTTTCTTTTGTTACTTTACACTTCCAGGTATACATTCGAACCTGATTTGATGTAGCTTTTAAGTGAAAAGATGAAATAAAGTACTCGTCCGTTTGCTTCCTGAAATGTGTTTGTTTGGACTGCCATGTAGCAATAGCTGAGTAGATAGTAATTGATATGTATTTGTTTAAGTTTAATTTCGATTTGTATTTACATAATCACTGAATTGTATAACTGGACTAAACTGGACTGTTTCGAAACATTTAAATACTTTAGATATAGATTAATGTAGGATTTTAGAATTAGGATTGATTCATTTCCTGATTTTTGTTGGCAGTATACCAAACATATAAGCCTGTTCTAAGAGCTGTGATCCAAACAATGGATCTATAGTTCATGTAAGGCTCTAATTGTAGGTTTCGACAATATCAATGGTTTTAATCAGCTCTTGTGTCATATATTAAATATTAAATTTTTTTTAGTTTGAATAATCAATTTAGAGTATAGAAATTCAATGAACAGGCGTGTTTGAATTCTGGAAAACAGTATGTATACTCACAATAAATCTGAAGCCTAGTAAATTTGGTAATTTATATGCATTAGTTATTCAGTCTATAAATCGCATTTTTGACGTGCTTTGAATGAAATTAATTAGTTATTGAAATCTTCTGATTATATATGTTCTGGTTAGTGACGTGTGTATAAGCTAAATATGTGTCTGACATTAGGACTTAAGGTCAGCATGCTTGATTGAATAATTGCTAAATCCAGTCATGACTTCAAAGTTTATAGATCCAATTTGCTACTGGACTTGGGCTCATCTATGAGCCAAACCTGATGGCCCTTATATAAATAGAATTTGGGTCCAAAATGGTTTGTATAAGACCCACAGTTGCTTAGCTCCTCATAAAGCATGGCTGAAAATTCCTCACCCCTGGGCCAAATCTTAAAGGCCCAAAAATGCTGAGGTTGGAACCCATTAAGATCATTAGGATTAATTTTGTAACATAAATTTGGGCTTTCGAGTTAGGTAGCGGGTTCAAATTAAGAGGTTTTCCCTTTTGTTTGAATTCGGACTTGAACTTGAAGCCCGAATTTCATAATGCCAATCAATTAAGCCCTTTCGAGACAAATCCAATAGAAAATCCTAGTTTGCTCTAGGATGGCCTTTAGATAATAAAATGAGGTGAGCCCCACCAAATAAAATGCATAAATTTCGGGGCCCTCTTTAAAGGTTCCTATTAAAATACTTAGAATTCGGGACGTGCCATTTAGTGAATTTCATGGCTTCCCGCAAAAATAATAACACGTTAGTTGCTTTAAGAGCGCTTTTTTTAATAATTTTACTTTCCTAAATACGGGTGTGCATTTCATGCAACCCAAATCCAAATCCCAAAATGCTGAATAAGAATGTATCGAGGATATGGGTGCATTTCATGTGACGTGATCCAAAAATACATTTTTAAACGACGTTCTCTTTCTTAAAATTTTTTTAACTAAAAGCGTTTAAATAATTCTAAAATTGCACTATAGGATGACATGTATAAAAATTAAATTTTAGCCATTTATAATAATTTAAGCGACCGTGCTAGAACCATGGGATCTGGGGGTGTCTAACACCTTCCCTCAGGTCAACAGAATTCCTTATTCAGAATTTCTGGTTCGCAGACTCCAATTGGGAAGTCGAAAATTTTCCTCAATTTGGGATTTAAGTTAAACCCTTGACTTGGGACACCAAAAGCCAATCCTATCCCAAGTGGCGACTCTAGAAACCAATAAATAATCCCATTTAGAATAATGTCACTTTAAATGGAAAAACTCCCTTGTACATTATCCTTCGGGGTAAGTGTGTAAAAAAGGAGGTTTGACAGCTCTGGCGACTCTGCTGGGGATACGAACCCAGAATTCCGATTCAGGGTTCTTGAATTAGAGCTTAGTATAATTATTATATTTGGCTTTATCTGATTTTTCTACATGTTTCCATGCTATATGTGCTAAATGTTTTACCGCTTTGATATTTGTTGAAATTGTATATATAAAATGTCGCGAATCCCTTCCTCTTTCTGAGTCTTCTACATCATGGAGAAGGGTGCACTTTGTGTAGCTTCTCTTCTGTTTAGAATCTTTTTCCCATATTAGAACGAGGTTTGGATAAGTTGCTAAGACGGCGGAGCTTCTGTATCCCCGGTACGTTGCCTCCCCCTCGTCCCGAGTTGTCTGCTCGGGTAAGCCAGGTCTAGACCAATAAACCTAGGGTTTAAACCTAGAAGAACAAAAATTCATGTTGGATCCCTAGTAGGACGTTTGTCTGCATCATGTGCATTTGACTTAGGAGACTCAACACAAGGGTTGAGTCCGTCTAGGAAAGGTGACCTGAAATAAAATGACCATCCTGATGCATCTTACGTGCTACTTGCGCATTTATTTTCTCGGCTTTGCATGTTGACCGGCTTGTATATATTAAGTGAAAATTAAGAAAAATAGCAGTGTTAGGACTAAGTGAGGGTAACCATTTATTTCGAAAAAACCCAATGCCCAAATAGTACCTAAATGCTGCAGGATTTTTGAAAAAAAAAAAGCGAAAAATATTTGAAAAATAGAAAGAAAAAATTGTTGTTTTTGGCAAATCTGCCCGAACTACGCTGGTTTGATTCTCATCGGATGTGGAATACGTAGGCAATCCTCATCGGGTCCAATCTCCCTTTTGCAAAAATAGCCCAAAAAATGTCAAAATTTTAATTTTCGTCATAAATAAGTCGGGTGTTGCCATTCTTGTTTAAAATAAGCCGAATGCCGCCAAAAGGGCGTCGGAAGGCTGTTTTTACAAGAACATCCACCCTGATTCATTTTTAAATGGTTTGCGGGCATAACCATAAAATCTTCCTCCCAGAAGTGCTGAAAGGTCGTATTTACAAAACCGAGTCCATGTTTTTCTGAAATAAAGTAAATTTTGGAAAAATAGCCACTTTTTCCTTTTAGGTCCAAATAAATCATTAAAATACTCCTTAGATGTCTTTCATAAATAAAAATATACAAATTTTGAAAAATTAAGTCCGAAGATATTTTTGCTCAAAAACCCAAAACATTTTCGAAAATTCCCAAAGTTCCAATAAAAAGAAAAGGAATTTTTAGAAGTCTTTCTTTCAAAAATAAAAAGAAAAATCAAAATTAAAAATCAAAATAAAAAATATTTCCCTTAAAGCATTTCTTTCAAAATTCCAAAAAAAAGAGTTAGCTTATTTACCTTATTTGCAAGAACTACGCTTGGTCTAATTCATGCGGGGTCATGATACGTAGGAAATCTCCATAAGATTTGACCGTAACCCTAAGAAAAAAAAAAAAAAAAGAGAAACATGAGGGAAGGAAATAAAAGGAAAAAACAGAGTGGAAAAGAAACACAAAAAGAGAAAGGCCAAAAAGAAAAGAAAAATAGAGATGAATGAAAAATCAAAGAAAACCAGAAAGCAAAAGCAAGGAAGCAGAAATCAAAAGGAGAGAAATAGAAATGAAAAAGCCGGGATGACGCATGCAACCGTAGCAAACATGTAGATACTCATTTAACTGTACAGGTGCATCAAACCCCAATGTGCGGTTACCTATCTGTTACTTGTTTCAAACTAACCATTGTTGCTGTCAAACTCCCAGCTTAGCTTTTAGAAACGGTGGTGGGTTGTGGTACACTGGCATTGCATCAATACTTTACCAGATCGAAAGGCAGTGTGGAAATGTCCACAGAAATGACTTTGCCCGCAGTTCCTATATCTGAAGATAGCCCCATCTCAAGGATCCCGGCATCTGAGTCTGTCATAGCCGAAGAGAACCGGATACTACAACTCCGACTCATGGAGATGTGGGATGCCTGGACCAATGGAAAAGATCCCCCAAGCACCATCCCTGGATTTCCTGAACTATTTCCTAGATCCGGGGGTATTTCCAACGTCCCCATTAGCCACCCAAATACTCCGTTGGGATAGCCTACTATGACCGCTCATTTTATAGGAACACCTTCTGAGGCCTGCTCCCAGGTGTTCCCGTCAGGAGCAGCTCCTAACATTTTCACTGCTCCACCATGCTCTGCTACAACACAACCTTCCTTGCCAAGGCATGCTTTTGATCCTTCGGTTTTCACCTTCCAAAACCCTGTCTTCTAGGCAGATCCTCCTCAATATCCCACATATACTCACTCTTAGCCACCACCATATAAGCTCACACCAGGGCAGGATAAAACTCCCAAATCTCCTGAACAGGACGAGATGGCAAAAAGAATGAGGAGCCTTGAGCAGAGTTTAAAGAATATGCAAGGCTTGAGTGGGCAAAAAAGTGTTTCATATACAGATCTGTGCGTGTTCCCTCATGTGTACTAGCCCTCGGGATTTAAAATTCCAAAGTTCGAAAAGTATGATGGGCATGGAGATCCCATCGCTCAATTGAAAAAGTATTGTAATCAGTTGCGTGGGGCCGGTGGAAAAGAAGAGTTGTTGATGGCATACTTCGGAGAAAGCTTAGTAGGCATTGCCTCAGAGTGGTATATGGACCAAGACGTCTCACGATGGCACATTTGGGATGATCTTGCCAGAGATTTTGTAAGGTAGTTTCAATATAACATTGACATCACACCAGACCGGAATTCTTTGGCAAATTTGAAGAAGAAACCCTCAGAAAGCTTAAGAGAATATGCTATTAAATGGCGTGAACAGACATCGAGGGTGAAACCTCCCATGGATTAAGTAGAAATGGTGACTGTCTTCCTCCAGGCTCAGGAAGCCGATTACTTCCAAAACATGATGTCGGCCATGGGCAATCCTTTTGTAGATGCCATTAAAATTGGTGAGTTGGTAGAGAACAATTTGAAAACGGGCAGGATTTTGAGTCAGTCGGCCATCAGAGCAACCTCCCAAACCATCCAAGGCGGGTCTGGAGGAATGGCAAAGGGTAGGACGAAAGAGGAAACGTCCATGGCAGCATCAGGGGAAAGAAGATATCGGGCTCCTAGACCTGTGTTTTCTGAAAGAACCCCTCAACACTACTATCCTCATTCTGATATGGCTTATGCTCCCCCACCTTATGCGGTCATGAACGCTCAACCCTTTGCCCGATCGCAGCCACAGGCCAATAGAAATCAACCCCCATTCCAAAGAAATCAGCCTCCTCACCAGAATCACTATAATCCTCAACCTCCCAGAATAACTTCTGTCCTCGAGAACCACCCAAACGACCAAACTTTACACCAATCGGTCCTACTCCAGTCTATTCTCGAAGCTTGTTCAAATGAATTTGCTGCAACCCATACCCTAAAATAGGCAAAACCCGGAATCACCATCCTATCAACGAGGCGTCCGATATGCTTATCACTCAGGAGATGAGGGACATAGTACTGACAACTGTTGGACATTGAAAAAGGCCATGGAAGATTTGATAGAACAGGGAAAGATATTGCTGAGGGATGAGGAAGTCCCAAATGTGACCAACAATCCGCTGCCCACTCACAATAACGAGCCGGTAATCGGGATGATTTGTGAAGACACGGAGTTTGATCCAGCCTTGAAAGCTATAATTGCTATCGTTGATGCAGAAAGGAAGCCCAAGGTAGCCCCGAAGTAAGAAAAAGGGAAAAGAAGAATAAAATCGTCAAGAACTGAACCTTAGAAGAAGGCTGAGACAAAAGCAAAGGCGGTGCCTCCTAAAAATGGAATTCTCTATGTTCTGCGAGGTCGCCAAGAAAAGCCATTGGTTGTGAGCACTCCAAAGAAATTTGAAGTGAAAAAGGGAACAAAAATGTATGTACCAAAAAGAGCTTATATGGTACGGGGACAATTAAACCGCCTCGGCTGAATGAGCCAATGGTTATTGGACGCGTGCCACATAAGCTAATGACAGACCCTTCCGCGGTGCCATGGAACTATCAGCAGATAGTGGTTACATACAAGGGTAAAGAAATCTCGGGAGAACTTCCAGGAAATACCTTTGCTGAGAAATATTCAAATGTACAGGAGGTAAACAATGCCACGTGAAAGTGCTTTCCGTCCAACAAGCCTGTAAGTACTGAGGAAGCAGAGGATTTCTTCTAGAAAATGAAGATGCCTAATTATGAGGTAGTAGATCAATTGAGAAAATATCCTGAACAAGTGTCGTTGCTGTCATTGGTGACGAAATCCTCCAAACATCAGAAGATCTTAATGAAAACTCTGAATGAGGCGTATGTGCCAGTTGAAACTTCAGTCGAACAGCTCGAAAGAATGGCAGAAAGGTTCTTCGCCGTTAATAAAATCTCCTTTAGTAAAAATGACTTGCCTCTAGAGGGAGCAGCTCACAACAAAGCCTTACATCTAACTGTCAAGTGTGAAAGTTACTATGTCAAGTGAGTTATGGTGGATGGAGGCTCGGGTGTTGACATTTTCCCACTCTCCACATTGCAGAGAATGGAAATTGGGACAGGAAGGATTCGTCCCAATAACGTCTGTGTAAGAGCCTTTGATGGCATCAAAAGGGATACCATCAGAGAAATAGATCTGATATTAACTATAGGCCCGGTGGATTTCGAGGTGACTTTCCAGGTGTTGGACATGGATACATCTTACAAATTTCTCCTGGGAAGGCCCTAGATCCATGCTGCGGTATTTGTATCCTCCACCCTCCACCAAATGGTGAAATTCGAGTTTGAAGATCAGGAAATTGTGGTCCACAGAGAAGACGAGCACTCCATTTATCGGGACCCATCTATCCCATATTTGGAGGCGAGGGAAGGAAGTGAACATATTGTTTACCAAGCTTTCGAAATTGTGGTGGCAGACCAGCATGAAGAGGAAAATCCGTGTCCCCAACCTTTCTTATCCAATGCTTCAATTATGGTGGCCAAAGAGATGATTAGACACGGTTTCAAACCAGGAAAAGGATTGGGAAAAGCTTTACAAGGAATATCCGAGCAGGTAACTCTACCCACAGCAGAAAAGTTTTTCGGGATAGGTTTCCACCCTACCCCAGATGATGAGAAATGGGCCGAGTTAAGGAAGAAGGAAGGATGGGTTCTGCCACAACCATTGCCACATCTCTGTGATACTTTTGTCAAGCCTAAATATGGCTAAGAAGAAGACGATGAGGTGTTCACGGCTGAGGAAATCGAAGATATATGTGGAGCTATGAGACAAATACTTTATGAAACCAACATGGTTTAGCCGAGGGAGGGTACTAGAACCGCTTAGGTGCTCTACATGGGACCAGATGCTAAACTCCAAACTGGAAGGCTACGCCATTCCCGATCAGGCGGGAGTCCCGGTAGACTAGCCCTGCCACTTTTTCTACATCACGAGTTATTTTAGGGTGTAACTCGGATGTTTCTCTTAGTTTCTTGTCTTTTAAATTCCTGGATGTAAACCCTGTTATCTTTCCAAATTCTAAGAAATGAAAACAATATTTCATCATCCATTTTTCTCTTTATTCTTTCTGATTTTTGTTATTTTTCCTTTTCATTTTTTTTCTTTTCAGTTATAATAATGCGACTTTAAATAACATGACATGCTTGCGGACTTCATGCCCAGATCCAAACACGCTTTCTAACTGTGAAATAATGAATCAAGAACCGAAATATGATGAAGAAGAGGCTTTAGGGAAATAAATTGAGAACTGGAACAATTTGAGAACAAACCTAAGCCAAATCTGAATGACACTGAACCGGTTAATTTAGGAATAGCCGAAGAAATAATGGAAACCAAAATAAGCATTCACACAGACGAGAAAACTCGAGATACAATAATCCAACTCCTGTTTAAGTTTAAAGATGTGTTTGCTTGGTCATATGATGACATGCCAGGACTAAGCGTTGATTTAGTGGTGCATAAATTGCCAATTTATCCTGATTGTCCCTAGTTCAGCAAAAGCAAAGAAAGTTTAAGACTGATATCAGTGATAAAATCAAAGAAGAAATCACAAAACAGCTGAAGGCGGGGGTAATACGAGTGGTCCGATATACCACATGGCTGGCCAACGTAGTTCCGGTACCAAAGAAAGATGGGAAAGCCCGGGTGTGTGTGGACTACCGAGATTTGAATAGGGCAAGTCCTAAAGATAATTTCCCTTTGCCCAATATCCACATCCTTGTTAATAACTGCGCCAAACATGAGATACAGTCCTTCGTGGATTGTTGCGCAGGATATCACCAGGTGTTGATGGATGAAGAAGATGCCGAGAAGACATCTTTCACTACACCCTGGGGTACTTACTGCTATCGGGTCATACCTTTTGGGATAAAAAATACCGGAGCAACCTATATGAGGGCCATGACTGCCATTTTCCACAATATGATGCATCAAGAGATAGAGGTGTATGTGGATGACGTAATCATTAAGTCCCGAACTCAAAGTCACCATGTTCGAGATTTGAGAAAGTTCTTTGAACGATTACGCAAGTATGATTTGAAGCTGTATCCGGCCAAATGCGCCTTCGGAGTCCCATCAGGCAAGCTCCTGGGTTTCATAGTCAGTAGGAGAGGTATCGATTTAGATACAACAAAGATAAAGGCTATTCAAGATTTACCTCCTCCAAGAACTAAGAAGGACATGATGAGCTTATTGGGCAGGTTAAACTATATCACTCGGTTCATCGCTCAACTGACTACCACATGTGAGCCCATATTCAAACTATTGAAGAAAGATGCAGCAATCAAATGGACATCTGACTGTCAAGAGGCTTTCGACAAGATCAAGGAATATTTGTCAAATCCTCCAGTTTTGGTCCTACCGGAGCCAGGGAGACCTCTCTTCTTGTATCTGACGGTTCTAAAAAATTCTTTTGGATGTGTTCTCGGCCAGCATGATATAACCGGCAAGAAAGAGCAGGCAATCTACTATCTGAGCAAGAAGTTCACTAGCTACGAAGCTAAATACACTTTGTTGGAGAGAACGTGCTGTGATTTGACATGGGTCGCTCAAAAGTTGAGACATTATCTTCAAGCCCACACTACCTACCTCATAACCAGGTTGGATCCTCTAAAGTACATATTCCAGAAATCGATGCCCACTGGGAGACTAGCAAAATGGCAAATCTTGCTCACTGAATTTGACATAGTCTATGTCACTCGCACGGCAATGAAAGCCCAGGCGTTGGCAGATCATTTGGCTGAAAACCCGGTTGACGAGGAATATCAATCATTGAGTACATACTTCCTAGATGAAGAGGTAAATTCAGTAGAAGCAATCTCTGAGGACACTCGTGCTTGGAAAATGTTCTTTGACGGAGCAGTAAATGCTAGAGGTGTAGGAATTGGGGCAATCTTGATTTCACCCACTGGTCAGCACTACCCAGCTACAGCCAGGCTTCGATTCTTCTGTACAAACAACACTGCTGAGTATGAAGCCTGCATCATGGGCATGAATATGGCAATTGACCAAGATGTTGAAGATATATTGATCATGGGGGACTCTGATTTGATTATCCGGCAAGCCCAGGGAGAGTGGGAGACCCGAGATGTTAAGCTCATTCCCTATCGGCAACATGTGGAATATCTCACCAAACGCTTCAAGTCGATAGAGTTCAGGTACATTCCTCGGTGTCACAATGAACTAGCCGATGCACTCGCCACTCTGGCTTCAATGATGCCTTGCCCAGGCAATGCCCATATTAATCCTCTGGAGATTCAAATCAAAGAAAGGCATGGTTACTGTAATGCGGTCGAGGCGAAACCCAGCATTCAGCCCTGGTATCATGATATCAAAAGATTTTTGAAAGCGCAAGAATACCCCGAGCAAGCCACTGGAGGTCAAAAGAGAACTATTCGACGGCATGCGAGTGGTTTCTTCTTAAGCGGTGATGTCTTGTACAAAAAGACCCTGGATCTCAATTTGCTAAGATGTGTTGATGCCGAAGAAGCCATAAAAATCATGCATGAAGTACACGTAGTGGTGTGCGGATCTCATATGAATGGTTATGTGTTGGCAAAGAAAATCATGCGAGCGGGGTATTACTGGATAACCATGGAAAAGGACTGCTTCAGCTTTGTTAGGAAATGTCATCAATGCCAAGTGCAATTTGATTCATGCACCTCTAATAGAGCTTCATCCGATGTCAGCACCTTGGCCATTCATTGCTTGGGGTATGGATGTCATTGGGCCAATCGAGCCGAAAGCTTCAAACGGACACAAATTCATATTGGTTGCCATTGATTACTTCACAAAATCAGTTGAAGCCATCACACTCAAGTCAGTCACTAAGAAAGATGTGGTAGACTTCGTGCACTCCAACCTCATTTGTCGTTTTGGCATTCCTGCAACTATCATTGCCGATAATACTGCGAACTTGAACAGTCGTCTGATGGGAGAGGTATGCGAACAATTCAAGATAACGCATAGAAATTCTACTCCTTATAGGCCGAAAGCCAATGGGGCCGTTGAAGCAGAAAATAAGAACATCAAGAAGATTTTGATAAAGATGATTCAAAGCTCCAAGCAATGGCATGAAAAGCTGCCTTTTGCATTTCTCGGATACCTCACCACAGTGCATACATCAATCGGAGCAACCCCATACTTATTGGTTTATGGAACTGAAGATGTCATACCGGCAGAGGTAGAAATCCCTTCGTTCCGAATAATTGTTGAGGCGGAAATTAAGGACAGTGAGTGGATTAAGACTCGGTTGGAGAAGTTGTCATTGATTGATGAAAAACGAATGGTCGCGGTGTGTCACGGGCAGTTGTACCAATAAAGAATGGCCTGCGCTTATAACAAGAAAGTACGTCCCAGGAATTTTGAAGTGGGATAGCTCGTGCTGAGACGCATTCTCCCTCATCACCAGGAAGCAAAAGGAAAGTTTGCTCCCAATTGGAAGGGTCCATACATAATCCGGAAGATATTGCCCAGAGAAGCACTGTATCTGGGAGACATCGAAGGAAATGATCGTGAAACAGCAGTCAATGCAGATGCAGTGAAAAGGTACTATGTCTAGGCCTCCTGGGGTGATGGCTTTTGTGTAATTGAGATGAAAAAGGCTTTCCTTTCCGCTACCCCAAACATTATCAATCCTTCGTAAACCCCTTGAGCCGTTTACGCTTCTTTGGTCACCCTCTCTGGAGCCCGAAAGTACAAAAAATGAAAAAGAAAAAAAAAAGAAAAAGAAAAGAAAAGAAAAGAAAAAGAAAAGAAAAGAAAAAACAAAAAACAAAAAACAAAAACAAAAACAAGTTATTTCCCTGAACTACGTTTAACTTGATTCCGAAAGGATACGTAGGCAGCCTCTCTCTGGGGTTGAGTCACACCAAAACAAAAATCCCATTTCCCCCAAAAATTGAAACTGGGGCAGATGATATGATGGTTCAGCTATGAATCAGCCGAAACGGTTCCAAAGGTGTAGTTCCGCCCAAAATCCTTTTTACCCCAAAGACCTTGTCCAAGTCCTTCCGATCAATTGGCAAAGGGAAGTGGAAAACGTCATTGTTGGAATCTGATACAATTCAAATTGAGAGAAATAAAATGAGAGAGTCTTATCGGTGAAAACCTCCGGGCACCATAAGGCGATGGTGAGTAGAGAAACTGGAAATGAGAGAGTCCGCTTAGTGAAAACTCGCAAAGAGCACTATTGGGCGACGGTGAGAAGAGAAATGAGAGAGGTCGATTGGCGAAAACCCGCAAAGGACGCTGTCGGCCGAAAAAGAAGACATCTCACCACAAAAAGAGTCCTATTAGGGTCCCCTGGTTTTGAAATGCAGATCAATGGGTTCATGAGAAGCTGGAAAGTTTGTGTGGGTGGGGCATCCAGTCAAAGAAGCATATCATGTTCATTTGAAGCCAGCATGCACACCCCAGATAAGTCCTTCTTTTCCCCCGAAAGGGACGCTTCTCTTTAAACTCATATGCTTGCCTTTTTGCATACTTTTTCTTTGAATCCCTTTCATTTTAACACTGATTTCGGAATTACTGCAAAGAAAAGGTAGCAGGATAGGTTCTATAGGGCTCTGCTTGGCAAAAGCCGGAGAAAATACCCAGCCTCAGCGGATGCGTCAGTCCAATCCCGGTTGACCATGATGGTTGATGCTTTCAAAGTAAACACATTTGAAAGGAAAGAAAGTCAAGGGAAAAGGTCATAACGGCAGAATAAGGTGAAAAGGCCGGAGCCCACACGGGCGAGTCATCATGAAATCCTAAGAGTTGAATCCTGTCGGTTTAAAAAGAGATTCACCCTCAAAGACATCAAGCGGAAAAGTTCTCAACGAAAATGCGGCCGGGATTAAGCAATTGGGATAATCAAGGCCACAAAACCAACCACCATTTCAAACTAACAAATTGTTCTTTATTGAAAACAAGTCTAAAGCAACCGTGAAAGAAGCAGGTGCAACCCAAAAGGAAATGAAATGCGCAAGCGCTGAAACAACTTTGCAGCAGGAAAACGACCAAAAAGGAAGTTTCCCCCCAAATTCTTTCATGCGTTTTGCTAAATAAAAAGGAAAACAAAAGAAAAAGAAAGAAGAAAATAAATGAAAATGAAAATTCCAAAAGAAAAACAAATCATGGTAGCACAGGACCCCATTCCTTAACCATCCCGACATAACCCGAGGATCCCCCTGGCATAACCCAAGGGGATTTTTTCTTTCCAAATCCCGGCATAACCCGAGGATCCCCCTGGCATAATCCAAGGGGATTTTTTCTTTTGAAATTCCGGCATAATCCGTGGATCCCCCTGGCATAACCCAAGGGGATTTTTTCTTTCCAAATCCTGGCATAACCCGTGGATCCCCCTGGCATAACCCAAGGAACTTTTTTCTTCTTTCAAAATCCCGGCATAACCCGTGGATCCTCCTGGCATAACCCAAGGGCCTTTTTTTGTCTTCCCAAATCCCGGCATAGCCCAAGGATCTCCCTGGCATAACCCAAGGAGCTTTTTCTTTCCAAATCCCGGCATAACCCGAGGATCTCCCTGGCATAACCCAAGGAGCTTTTTCTTTCCAAATCCCGGCATAAACCAAGGATCCCCCTGGCATAAACTAAAGGGACTTTTTCTTTCAAAAATCCCGGCATAACCCGATAAACCCCCTGGCATAACCCAAGGGGCTTTTTTCTTTCCAAATCCCGGCATAACCCGAGGATCTCCCTGGCATAACTAAGGAGCTTTTTCTTTCCAAAATCCCGACATAACCCGAGGATCCCCCTGGCATAACCCAAGAGGCTTTTTTCTTTCCCAAATCCTGGTATAACCCGAGGATCTACCTGGCATAACCCAAGGAGCTTTTTCTTTCCAAATCCCGACATAACCCGAGGATCTCCCTGGCATAACCCAAGGAGCTTTTTCTTTCCAAATCCCGGCATAACCCGAGGATCCCCCTAGCATAACCCAAAGGGATTTTTTTTCTTTCAAAATCCCGGCATAACCCGAGGATCTCCCTGGCATAACCCAAGAAGCCTTTTTTTTTTCTTTCCAAATACTGGCATAACCCGTGGATCCCCCTAGCATAACCCAAGGGGTTTTTTTCTTTCCATCCTGGCATAACCCGTGGATCTCCCTGGCATAACCCAAGGAGCTTTTTTCTTTCCGTCCCGGCATAACCCGAGGACCTTTTTTTCTTTTTCCGGCATAACCCGATCATTTCCCAGCATAACCTGGATTCATTCACAAAGATACACAATCTTGATTTGATCGCTTAGATATGTGTCACAACTAACTCACGAAATTTTCCTAGTGAAAACTGGGGCAGAAAATTTCGTTCATTTGTTTGTTTTGGTATCTTAAGCAGGTTGACCTCAAGACATAGGGTGCGAGATGACCGATAGAATGAGTCTCAATCCAGAATAAAGAAAAGAAGAAAAGAGCAAAAAGAAATGAACTCAAATGTGAAGCAAACAAGGTTGCAGATTGCTCAAAATATAATTGAAGTCACAAGCTCCGCTGATCCCGTTTTGACCCAACGCTGCAGAAAGGAACAACATCTACAACTTGCGAGCATCAAGATTCAGATCGGAGTCTACAGCAAAATCAGCTAAGGCTCAAGATCAAATTTCAAGAGAATTATAGATAGGAATCTTGTAACTCATAGTTGATAGACATAGCTAGCTTAGCTTTGAGTTTCCTTTTGGTATAATAAGGAGGTCAGCAAGCAGTAGCAGCAGCAATAGTAGTGAAATCACAGCTCCTGGTAGTCCAAGCTACCAAACCTTCCAGAACTACACTAACCTGATACCTTTATAGCCAAGGATATGTAGGCAATCTTTGAAGCAGGGTTCGGTCAGACGGTTTTCAAAATGCTTCTCCTAGAGTGCCAGGCAGGCAAAAATCCCTCATGTTGCTCATTTATCATTGCCCGAAAACCCTTCGTGTCTTCGAGCAAAGAGGGACAGCTGTGAGCACGTGATTTTTGCCACGCTTAAATTACTCCTATAGAATTCATTAGAATGAGAATTTTTCTTTTAGTATTTGAATTTTTAGGAATTAATTGCATGGTTTTGTATTTTATTTACATTTTGGGTGCATTTTTAGGTGTCATAAAAAATGGAAATTATAAAAATAGCACACTTGCATTTAGGACCTAATGCTATATTCTAGATTGATTAAACATCATTGAAAATAGGAGAAAATAATTAAAAATAGTACTTTATATTGTTTACTTTCAATTTCTGATTTTTACTTAAAGTTTCCTTTTAAAATTAGGATTTGTTTAATTTATAGGAAATTTGATTAGTCTTATTTAGAATTAAATCAGGTTTTGGCTATTTTTAATTTTGTGTTTAATAAAATCCAAAATTCAAATAAAAATACAAAAAGAAAAAAAAAAGAAGAAAACAAATAAAAAGGAATTAAGATAAAGAAGTAAAGGGCCAACCAGCTCTTGGGCCACTTTTGTGCCAAACACCATGGCCCAAAACCCCCAAATCCGTTCCCCCAGTCCAAGCCCAAACCCCCAATAACCCGGTCCAGCCCCCAGGCTAATAAAACGACACCGTTTTGGCCCAATTAAATCCAGGTCATTCATTTCCTATCATCCAACGACCCTTATTAATTCAAAGTAATTAAATAAAAATGTCTAAAAACCTTATCAAACCCTAGAGAAAAAAGCCTCCATCCTCGTACCTCCGATTCGATTTCCAGTTCTCTGTCGCCCCTCCGCCGTCGCCGCCAGCCGGAAATCGTCTACGCCGACGTCGAAGCCCCAATCAACCCCAAAAATACACCTTAGAACCGTCTTCCCCTCCTCTTTCCAATCCCCAAAACAATTTCTTTCAATTCTTAGCCAATCTTCTCGAATATTGATTTGAAAATCCGACCAGAACACCACCACCTCCAAACTTCGCCAAATTAACACCACATGATCTCCTTATACCCCTCATCCTAAATCCACAACCCTTAGCCTTTGAATCATCCCCGTTTGGTTCGAATCTCAGATCGAAGATTGACCTCAAAACCCTAATTTTTCAAACCTCGGAGTTCGTTCTATTTTGGACTATGATAGTCCTTAATCTTGTGTTTCTCATGGAAACACACGATTAAGGACAAGTTTCAGTCCGGATTTTGCAAGGGCCTAGCCGGAATCACAGTTTTAATTAAGGTATTTTTCTTTTCTTGTTTTAGTATTTGTTTAGCTAAATCAGTGAATGCTCTTAGGATTCTTCTTCTTCGTTATTTGTTATTTTTTGAATTCCATTTTGTTCTCTTTTAATCCATCATTTTGGTTTTAGGATTAATCTAGGGTTTTGATTTGTTCTAATACTAGTTAATCTCCTTCCGCTCATATGATTCAGGTGTTTGTTTAATTTTGAACCATAAGATTGTGATTTGATTCTGTATATAAAGCTCTTCATGTTATTTTGAGTCTTAATTTTTATTTTTTATTGTCTGTTTAAAATTTTGTTTTAGATTGTAACTGTGATAATAATTTGATTTCAGATTGAATTTAGCTTTAGGGTTTGGTGTAAATTAGGAGTATTTTAGTTTGATTAATTAGTTAATTGTTAGGTTTTCTTATTAGTACTGCTTGGTTATAACTGACGATCTTTAATTAGGGTAAAAAGGGTTGAGGTTTGGTTTAGTATTAGGTTAGTAATTCAAATTAGGTTTAGGGGTAATCTAGGTATTTAGAATTGGATAAGAATGCTGTAGTTTAAACTAGAACCTTCTAGGACCTTCTAAAATAGGGCCTTAGTCCTAATTTCAGAAACTTAATGCAGTAGCTTGAGAAACAAGTCAAAACTTTAGGACTAATGTATAAAAACTAAAAATAAAAGAGGGAGAAAATGTGTAGATGAAATCTAGAAGTTTCCTCCCCCTCTTCTGCCTATAAAAGGCAACCTACCTGCCTTCTTTTCCAAGTTTCAACAATCTGAAAAATTCCCAAAAACTTCTAGCCTCCAAAATTTCCCCAAAAACCTTTCCTGCAAGCTATAGCATCCAAATTTGAATTTCAAATAAAAAGAAATTCAAAAATCTGAACTCTTATAGTTCAAAATTTCTCTTAGATCTTAAGTCCTTCAAAAAATCAAAACAAAAAGAGAAAAACCAGTAAAAAAAACTCCAAAAAAACACGGTTGCATTGAATTTTCTAGGTTAATTTTGAGTTCTAGGCATTGATTCTCATCTCTTAGCTTGACTTTTAATTGCTAAAGCTTCAGAAGTGTCTTGGGTTTAAATTCGAGCTATTTTCGATTGTATTTGAGATGTTGTGGTTGTTTCATTGATTGAAATTGGTCTTGGGTGGTTAATATGGCTTTCTGAGCTTGTGAGCCTCTGATTTCTCCTGCTGAACTACTGTAATACTGCTGATTCCTGTTGCTGTGATTTGCTGTTTGAATTGCTGCTGACCTTCCTCTTTTCTTTTCTTACTTTACACTTCCAGGTACACATTCAAACCTGATTTGATATAGCTTTGAAGTGAAAAGATGAAATAAAATGCTCGTCTGTTTGCTTCCTGAAATGTGTTTGTTTGGACTGTCATGTAGCAATAGCTGAGTAGATAGTAATTGATATGTATTTGTTTAAGTTTAATTTCGATTTGTATTTACATAATCCCTGGATTGTATAACTGGACTAAACTGGACTGTTTTGAAACATTTAAATACTTTAGGTATAGATTACTGTAGGATTTTAGAATTAGGATTGATTCATTTTCTGATTTTTGTTGGCAGTATACCAAACATATAAGTGTCACGACCCCAAACCCTGTCGTGATAGCGCCTAACACAATTGCTAGGCAAGCCCAACCATTTACACTCTCAACCCGAGCATGAAGCTCAAAACCAATGAATTAAATATCATTTAACAATAGTGAAGCTAAAAGTTTAACTGGTAGGTAGAAATAATCCGAATATCAAACAATACTAAATAATATCCC